>JASAND010012594.1:0-50008 GCA_030248195.1 Trissonchulus latispiculum
TATAACCTAAAAATCGGGGATGGTAAATCTGTAAGGTAAGGTAAACTGACACGGAGCCTCTTGCTTCGATAAAGAAGAAAAGTCGTGGACGTTATAAGTTTTTGACAATCTGTAATTCGACAATATGATTATGACAATTCTTTGAAATTCTTGCGTACCAGAGCAGATTCAACTGACGCAAATGCGCCCAAATTGAATGGACAAAGTATAAGAAGAGTCAGGGAAAATAAGATTTTGCATGAACGATTATGTTAACTTGAAATGATGAAAAAAGAAAATAGCAGAAGATGCCATAAAAGGGGGCGACGCACAACATCTAATAATCTAAATTGAATAATCTTTCCTATACAAGCTCCTGTGCTTCTGTCCTCTTGTAGCAGAAATAATGGCTAGTGACGGACAGGGAGGAGACCCGTTTCCAAGAAAATGAGTATGTCACGATAATATACAAGTCAAACTTTAACTGTCTGAGCTTTAAGAGTCTCAAGTATAAGTTTGCACAAAAGGTGAACGTGCTGGGAGTCGAATGAAGTACCTCCAGATCTAGGTTCTGAAGGGTTAATGTGCTTTCATAGTCGCGAACGTATAGAGACGCGCGTCGACGCCTCAGAATGTAACATGCCGTTTTATGTCTACGATGCGTCTACGCAAGTCTGCTTGCGTCTGGAACTAGGAATTCACGCCGATGCATCACATGCTGACTGTGGACAAGCGTGAAACACGTAACTTCTATATCATTGGTGCCGTCTCACTATTTTTAGTGGAACTAACAAGTCGTTTTTCCAGTTTTCTTGAAAAACGACTGCTCTAAAAACTTAATGTATAACTATCTGGCTTATGGGCTCAGCCTAAAGCGGGAAGGCCTCCTTTTGCGAAGGATAATAAATCAGGTTTTAGGTTTATGAAACTGATAGCAATATCCACGAACAAAATGCCATTTTTGAGCCAAACCAATAGACAAAAGGCCAATTAGGGACGCCAGTGAAAGCTCCGAAGAAAAGTTAATGCTTAAACTTATGCCACATTTTCATTGAAGCAAATAAAGGGACGTAAGTCGCCCAGAAAATTGTAAGAGAGCTGCAAAAAAGCAACCTACTTAGCGCATGCGGGGCCCCCAGAACGAGTGTTTGTTTTCTGCTAGAAGTCGGAAAATGTATTGTCGTCTGCAAAGAAAGACATCTCTCTTCTGTTATGTTTTGGAGACTGGTTTTGTGCAAAAGTTTCTCGCAAAAAAAGTTCTCAACTTCTGTGAAATCTTTAGCAGATGCATAATTAATGTAATTTAATTTTTGACGTTGAAGAGAGAACGGTGCAATAAATTCCTTCATCTATAACGTATATAATTACCATCTTTCTATAGTTCGATATTATATTACTGCAGTATCGAATAAGACTACAATAGAACCCAGAGAAAAGGTTTAGGCTATGACCCGGCAAACAAGTATATATGCAATCTGGATGGTTTTAGTATGAAGTTATGGTTATTGGGCCCGTCAATTTCAGTAATCCAGAAAAATAAAGGTTTAGAAAAATTAGTTTAAAATTTTATTTTAAACTTTATCAAAATATCAACAAACGAGGAAGCGAAGAGTATTCACACAAAGTATGCCACTCTCTTAAAATAGCTTGCTTATTACCATTTCGATTCGCAAGCTGTACTTAATCATAACTTGAATTCAAGGATACAGTGAAATCATTTGCTATTTCAGAAACAAAATCTTACTAATGATTTACAAAAGTAAATCCAAGGGCCAATCCGAGCAAACCTTATAACCAAAAAAGTTCACACTATCTAAGACTTCTTCTGTGTGTTAAAACTCACTATTAACCTAATTCTGCATTTTAACACTGATTAAGAGCTTTTAGCTGTATAGAATCTATCTATCTGCGCACTCAAATCTTTAGTAACAGGATTAGTCTAATGGACAGATAGATTTAAGGCTTCATTCTATCCCTGATGAAGCACACACACAAAATGTACAGAAATAATCAACATACACAGTTACCTACATGAGATGAAAATTTGCAAATCTGAAAAAGTTTGCGTCAAAAGTTGTCGTGCTGATGAAAGCCCCTGATTACAGAGACTTCGCCTTAGAGTCATTTCCTCCCTTCATGTTTAGCTGCAATTAGGTCTAAGCTTAAAGCTAATATCAAGGTGCTAACGACTGTTACAAAAGCTTTGTCCCAGTCTCTGTGACATAAAGGGGGAACTCGGCGGTAGCCGACCTCTAAGTTCACAGTTTTAGGGTTCCGGTTCCCAACCTGACCCACTTAAGAAGCTGACAGATTAGCATAGGGTCCCACCTAGCCCAGGGTTACCTAGGTGACGTCTTGAACCAACACGCTTTGAGTAAAGTTAATTATGGACATTTCTCCCCGTGGTGGCACCACCTACACAGAGGGCATCAGAAGGAAATTAGGTATCATGAAATCAGTTTCGAAATGTCAAATTTAGGCAAAAGTTTCCAGTGGTTTACTGGTTTGGGAGAGTGTTAGTTAACTTTCGTTGTGATGAAATGACGCGACAAATTAGCGCGATCAGAACGAAATCAAGGTGTTTAACTTGTTACCAATTTCGATTTTATGGTTTTTTTGACAGCGAAGGTACAGAGTACAGACCGATCGATCACGTTTTAACAATAGGAATCCGTCTTAAAGATGGTCAAAAACCAAACACTAGAGAAACGCACCATTGTATTTATATTTAAACTAGTCATTTAGAGCCAAATTTAGAATTTGGAGCAGTTTTGAAAAATTTCTAGATGAATCTAAAATCTGATGAGCTTATAATTGCCTCCACTTTCTTGATATTCCCTCGGGTGAATAGCTTAAGTAAAAAGCTTCTATGTTTTCATAGAAATATACAGGATTTACCCAGTGATAATATTAGACATTTTGAATATGGAGTATAGATAAAAAAGCATGCTTTAATCAAGCAGTTACCCGTTTGTCTGTGTTCTTATAACCTTATTACGTTGGGATTTTTAAATTTTTTCTAATTTGCAATTCTATGGCAGTCAAAGGAATTAAATTCCTCCACCCTAAGCTTTTCCAAAAAAACGCACCGACTTAGAAAAATGTTAATCTTTATGGAAATGAACTCACGGTTCGCACAAGCCGTGCAAACCTGAACACTATCCTGGGTGTAATCTGAAACCATGTTTACCCAGCTCAGAAAAGCTATAACTTAAACCTAAGGAAAAGCTCTATAACGACTCCCCCACTCACTCAGACGTAGATAAACCTGAAGACTGGTCTGAAAAGTTAGCCTCAACTGAACAAGCAAATTAAGTCGTGAAGCCGGCAACAGGACAAAGATATGGTTCAGTTGTTGCTCACTCTATAATCAGACATGAAACACTTGATTAGATAAACTCAGTGCTCAGCTCACAAATATTGACTTCTACAGCACAATCAAGACAAGGTAATAAAACCCCTCTACTAAAAGGAAAATAAAATGAGTTTGCAATGCTGAAATGAGTTTAATTTTGCCTATAAGTTCAGAAATTTAACTAATTTTCATATATTTTATTTTGGGTATGAAATTATGTATAAACATAAACCACACTTTTTATTAAACTTTGTAGGTACTAACTAGGTTAAATTAAATCTAACTCACATAATCGTATTTAACACAATAACACAAGGCGTTTACCACAAGGCAGGGCACAAATTAACTGCCCACGTATGCTTTCTACTGCTTATTGCTACTTCTGTAACAGTAATTTCTGAATATACATTTGATATGCCAAGCTCCGGATTGATCTCACCTTCCGAAAACACGACCCCACTTAACAAGGTCGTCTAAACCTTCAGCGGGATCCCGTTCAAAAACCAGCGGGAAAATTTAAACGAAAACCCTGCTTTGTTTTAACACCTTGACCGCCGTGTGACCCATATTGGGTCACACTAAACTATTACCTATGGGCCATGCGACCCATATTGGGTCCGCTTTGTTATGACTTCTACTGAAGTTTAGTTATTACAATTGAGTTGGGTTTCAGTTAAACATTAAGGACCGAAAAAGCGGATTTACACAGATTTCCATATTTCACTGTTATGAGCAATCTTGACAAAAGTTTTGATGTAATAAGCTTTGTTTTACATAAACAGAACATAAATAAATAAATAAAACCATAATATGTATATATTTTGAAAACGAGCGTAAACCAGTTTGGACCATCAAGTGCAGATTAGCATAGCTAGCTATTACCTCGGGGCGGGGCCATGTGACCAATATTGGGTCACAGCAGGTAACCTTAGAGTTGAGTGTCTATGATATCAGGGAATCTGTCTGACCTCGTAAGAGATAAAACGATTCGATTGTGCCTGGGTGGCTCAATCGGTAGAGCGTTGGCCTAGATAGCCAAAGGTTGTGGGTTCGATCCCCACCTCAGGCCCGAAATTTTTAGGTCGGAGGTGCTGTAGTGACATCCTTCTTTCTTTCGTTTATATAGTCTTGTATTATTATACATTTTATCTTTCCTATTGCAGATTTGTTCCTGCAGATGAATGAGCGCGCGACCTAACGTAATTTTGTACGTAATACATAGCTTGTGTAACAAATATGTTCTAACCGACACGCTATGTACACAAACAATGCACATTATAGCGCGAAGATAAAGTTAGCGGCAGTTTTACAATTATACGCAACGCAACCAAACGAAGCAGACAATCCTTATTTCACGTGTCCCGACTTTTCAACAAACAAAAACAAACGTTTAGCTTAAAATGACACCTGCTTTATAGGCAGCAATCCTATAGTTTGTCAAACGCTGTCAAAACCTCATGATTAATAATTCGCCTAATTTTGACAGGACGCAACTATCAAATGTGAAAAATTTAGAAATTGTTTCGGATAATGAAAGGTTATGTAATTTCTCACTCAAGCCTCTGCAAATTATTTAGCACAAACTTTTTGCATTTGTTGAGACCGAGAACTGACGGTAATGTAAAGAAAGGTCGCTGACAGAAAACAGCCCTTACTTCATCTTAAGCCCTTCTTACTTCGCACCAGCTAAAGTATTATCCATTTCCTTTACTTTAGGTTTTAATTATTTCAATTACTATTCTAAATTACCAAAACCTGGATATAGGCAAGAGTTAATAATAGCAAGAGTTAATAATAGCAAGAGTACGGCACCGTACCCTTGCTAGTGTAATTGGCCTGTCATATGCTCGGAACATTAAGGCCGAAATCTCGGGGGGGGGGTCACGGTTAACACAGTTAACCATGTGTTTATATGCGTTTGAACTAAAATGAATCTGATTGGCTAATCCCCTACCTTATGTCAAAATTACGTGTATAAGGTGACCCCCCCGAGATCTCGGGGGGGCTCAGCTTAACGTTGTTAAGGGGGGGGGTCACTTTTTTGTCGATTTTTCGACCATCTCCGATTTTGCTCATTTTCACATATTTAGTAGTCCCCATGGGTCCGCGAAACAAGACAAGAGCGTTTTGCGAAATATTGCTTCTATCGTTCTGTACAGGCCCTCAAAGGTGACCTCGACATGTGTTGAACATAGGAAAATGAAAAAGTTAGGTTAAAAAGTTTGTGGCAGAAAAATTTTTCGCTGTATAAGAGTCAGAACTCTGAAACCTTTTCAGAACCATTAAGGACATATTGCAGAGTGCAGCTATCTCCTCTGAAGCGATTCTGTTCAGTATTGGATTTTTGGCGAATTTTTAAAGTCAGAATTTTGGAAAATCGGTCATTTTTGGACCATGAAAAACAGGACCTACGGTACTCTTTTGCTTGTCCTGAACGATTGGCAAAAGTTACAGAAACGGCCAATAGATAGCTGCACTCTACGCATAATACCGCGTCTTATAAAAGTACTCGCATGTTTCTGTCATCTACAGTAAGCTCAAAAAGCTTGCCACAAAAACATCAAATTTTGCTAAAAATGGCCATTTTTCATAATTTTCACATTCTTTTGATAATTTCCCACTCATTATGTGGTAAAAATCACCAAACTTGGCAAATTAATGAATATGTCTATGTCTGTCATATAATGTGGTCAACAACAATTCGTCAATATTGAACATGCTGCTGTGGCGGCACCTTTGATCTTTATGGTTGAAAAATGCCAATTTTAAAGTTTTTCCAAATATAGACAAAATGGGTATCAATCGATAGCTAATGGAACGAGGAGCAACTTTTCTCATACAACTATGGGTCTAAAATGTTGTCTGTGCAAGATGGAACGAGTCAAAGTTATACTGGACAGTCCTGCAAGGTTAGGTCAGTGCAGCACTCAAGCATGCATTATGAACGCCTGGATAGCTGGCCTTGAGCCACGTCTGCACTTAAATATTCCCTCAGTAAAGGCTTTAATTTGGTGTATCGGTTAACCCTGTTTTCGGTCGCGTTTGGTCTCCACCTGACCTTGCAGGGCTCATCACCGGAATTTTCAAGTTTTCCGGCTTTGAACCTGAATAACTCTGTCACAGTTTGATTTCGAACGCTAATATTCTAAGTTATTTTTGAGAACATATGGGGGCATATTATGTGTGAAAATGAGCGAAATCCGTGACTATCGATTTTTGACCAAAGTGACCCCCCCCCTTAAGCGTGTGTTTATATGCGTTTGAACTGAAATGCATTTGATTGGTTACTTAGCTGTTGCTATTGAAATGCACTGGTGAGGGCTACGATAGCTAAGTAACCAATCAAATGCATTTCAGTTCAAACGCATATAAACACACGCTTAACAACGTTAAGCTGAGCCCCCCCGAGATCTCGGGGGGGTCACCTTATACACGTAATTTTGACATAAGGTAGGGGATTAGTCAATCAGATTCATTTTAGTTCAAACGCATATAAACACATGGTTAACTGTAGTGTTGTTCACCGGCCCAATTTTTCGTGGGCCGGCCGGCGCCGGCCGGCCCAGCTCGCGACGCCGGCCGGCCGGCCGGTGCAAATTTTCGCAGGCTTATCCAAAATCCAAATAAAAATTAAGATTTTTGATAGTTTTCAAGGCAGATATTAGCAATTTTAATGCGATAAGCTGCAGAAATTGTCACTGGCCTCTCTGTCGCTTCACATTTGACCGGCCGGCTTGTCACCCACCGGCCGGCCGGCCTGCGTCGGCCGGGCCGGCCTGACCCCGCCCGCCCGGCCGGCCTGTTCTCGGCCGGCGGCCGCCGGCCAGCCTGCCGGCCGGCCCACTCTGTACCTGGGCCGGCCGGTCTCCGGCCGGCCGGCCGGCGGCCGGCCGCCGGCCAGCCGGTCTAGACTGGGCCGGTGCACAACACTAGTTAACTGTGTGAACCGTGACCCCCCCCCCCGGGATTTCGGCCTTAATGTGCCGAGCATCTGACAAGCCAATTACACTAGGAAGAGTCCCGTGTCATACTCTTCCTATCATCTACTCTTGATATAGGTAATAGCAGTTCCTTAGCTTTAATCGTAATAACTGCAACTGCAAGCCGCCTGTCCGCAAGGTAACACATTCACGCAAAAGCGAAAACGGTATCGCATCGCAAATCTGCCCGTAAAATCAACTTATTAATTCAATTTTAGATAATCGATCCGATTTCAGTTCCCAAAGACCCCAAACACTCTGACAGCACATCTCTACGGCAATACTTGTGTAGGTAATACACAGCTATTTACTTACAAGTTATGTACAATTGAGCATTGTTAGAGTAGAGATTTGTGGAGATTTAAAACTGCAGTTATAGGACTTGAGAAGGAAAAGGGATTGCGTGTTGGAAAAGGTGAGATAGGAAAGCTGGTTTGATTAATTTCCTCCGCAACAAGTGTGACAGTTAAGCCAGGCCATCTGCACACTGCGAGGACTTCCAGTGAAAAATTAATGACTTCCTTTCGTGTTTTCTGGGATGTTATATAGGTTCAATAAAAGACATGTAGTTTATTAGCAGTTGATATAACTTCTACAGTATCCATGTAAACTTTTCAATACTCGCTTCAAATAGAATTCTTGCAAACAAGCCAACTCTTTCTCGCTCTTATAAGCTTGATGAGAAACAATGTTTTCGACTACATAGAATTTCAAATTGTAAAATTTTTTAATTATAATAACGAAAATTCCAATAGTGGAAACAATCCTAATTCTCCTTTTGTAGTACCTATGTAAATCCGAACTAATCCTCTGGTTGACTATGTCTGGTCCTTTCTGCCATCCTGAGTATACAGGAGGAGAACTCAACGTTTTTGCAAAATGTACGTATAATTTTTAGCTGTTTTTTCGTTGTAGAATTGGAGTTGATGGCAGAGGTAGGGAGGAACAGTACCGCTGCAAATTACTCCAAGTTGGAAGGTCCCAACTTAAGGTGGTGATTCCTGGAGTTCTTTTAGCATTCTAACATTGTCTGTGCAATCCCGTTTCGAAAATTTTACGTCTTCGTTCATGGCAGTTTTTGCCAATTTCTGAAAGTTAGACAGTAACAGCATTGAATCAAAACTTCTTGTTGTGCTCTACATTTTTGCTTTTTGAAGCAACATCATGCTTTCGCTATCGTGAGATATTACCAATTTTCTTATTTTGGCGTCCAAAACTTGTCATTTTTGTAGAATTCACATAATCAATTGGTTCCGCAGCTGTGCAATCCGTATAATTAACTAAGGGCGCCAGTTTGAAGATCTCACAGATGCCAACATGAGGCATGATCATCTTCCAACTGCTATCCCATATGCTGCTATCATAAAAAGTGTAGTTTTTCCATAAACATGACTAATTTTTTCCAGCGGAGCATTGTGGAGCATTCAGTATGTGTACTAGAGGGTTGCCACTTGACAGATGTGTTACAGAAAAATACCCCGGGGGGGATTTTTTAGTTGTCGCGATTGCTGCTTTCTTGCTAAAGTAGTCGCTTTCCGAAATAAGGAAAATCAGGTAAGAACCAGGTTGCCCATACAGTTTTGCTAGTTTCTCCATGACAAAGAGCGATTTCAGAATATAATAACTAGAAAAAGGTTCCCAGGTATTTGGTGGAGCAGAGTTGGAAGTGGGTCGCGGGTACCCGCGGGTACCCGCGGGTCGACTTTCAGGTCAGTGGGTACCCGCGGGTCAGAGCGGGTCAAGAGTTATTTTTGTTTCCACCATCTTTATGCTAAGTTTTGGGCTAATTTCACCAGAAAATTTACAATTTATGTTACATTTTCAATTTTTCTCTAACTTTTGGCTCTTTTGTGTGTCTTTATACATTATAATATTGTTTTTATGATAAAATTATTTATTTCTAGTCTGTTTTGAATCTTCAGTCAAAGATATTTCAGTAATACATATCTCCTGTACATAGTCATTGGCATAAATATTTTAATATTTTATTATTACGCAAAGCGTTTAATGCTTCTGCATTGATTGACAAACTGTTTGCGCGAAAACAATGTTTTAGCTTATTAAAACAGCCTGCAAATCTATCTTTCCGTAAAGAGCGTGTTCTGCTTCCAATAAATAATTATATAATGTGAAGCTTGAAATTTCGACGTATATAGTTCAAAGAGTGATGATCACTCATCATTCCTAATTTTCTTGGTGCCAATAAAGTGTATGATATAAATGGCAGTTTGGTATCATATCCAAATTAGGAGTGGACAGTTTTATATAAACACTCCTGTGGTAGTTGCTACTCCCCTGTAAAAATAAATAACAATAAATGAACTGAACTTTTACGAAATTAGGTCCTACAAGAAAATAGACTTTAAAATAGAGATCTTCAAAACTTTGCCTAAATACTGATTCTACTGACCGATCGAGATCCCAACACTTTCGCGATAGCATAGCATCCTCAGAACTAACGAAAACCTAAAACATGCTGTAGTTAGCTGTGAACGCCAAATTCTTGTTTGCAAGTTTTAAGTACATTTTTAAGGTGCTAATTTTGCTCGATGCATGCTATAGAGTACTTAAATATTCAAAAATCTCTAAATTTAAGAAGTGGGTCAAGTGGGTCGACGAAATTTCAGTGGGTCGCGGGTCGTGGGTCGCGGGTCAGGGGACCGCGGGTCGCGGGTACCCGCGGGTCACGAAATTGCGACCCACTTCCAACTCTGTGGTAGAGGTATCGAAAAATGAAAAACTTAGTTTGGAGTTGTGCCCAAAAAGTTCAAGAAAACTGAAGGTTTTAGTTTGGTGATTATGCGGTGAAACCTATAGTGGGTATGGAACAAATAACACGGAACCACGGTAGATGCTGTCAATGAATCGGGATCGTTAAAAAGTTTGGTCTCAGAAGATCATTAGTTACTAGAAAATATTATAAGTTAGCCATAAAAGTGTTTCAATCAAGTTACGCAGCAGGGTCTAGACACCGCTTTTGTAATCGGATTGAGTATATACTATAGTACGACTTCATTTCCCCCTTGTACAGAATATATACTTAAAGATATTGATTCAAAAATTTAACTTATTCCTACAATAGATGTTTGGTATTGCGCTTCACCTCAAACCAGGTCCTCTCTCACCTAATCTCAGAGTTTGCCCTACTATAAAAACAAGGACAAAATTCGACTTTATTGGGAAAATCAATCCGGACAGGGTCAAAACACAACCACTTTAAAAACAGTAAACAGCAACCAAATAGCTAGCTGCATTTTGTCAACAATATAAACAAATAAAATTTCAGAAATTTAAGCTAATTTCATAGTAAAATAGAAGTATAATACAAGCCCCAGTCAACAAGACTACACCAAAAAGCAGTACAGAAACTTTTAAAGGACAAAATGTCATAGAAGTTTTTAAAGTTTTATCAAATATAAACATAAAAACATACGCAAATCAGTAGGAAAATATCAACACTAATAGAAATCAAGCAAAGGACGTAAGATGTAGATGATTATATACCATATAAAACAGATCATAAAACAGGACTATTTAGGGTCATAAAGCTACAATAGACAGTAAATACATTTACCACAAATGCTGGCATAGTTCCCAACTCACATAGGCTAGTCCAAACGACTTTGCTTGTAAAAGTTTGTTCTTACCAAAATTACTATAATTGGTAATAAAAGTTTACACACTTTTGTTATTATTTAAGAACGCCACCGTGAATCACGAGCTACGAGACCACGATAAAAATCAACACTTTTGAAAAGCTGAAAACCAGACACACACAATTTGAAGATGTTTTTAGAAAAAGCATTGATCAGATGATTCCACAGAGGTAAAAGATTGAAAACACATTATGAAAAAAGCATAAAAAATAAGAAAACCGCAATATTTAACAACTTATGTAAAAATAGCTACTGCAAAAGGACTCAACCTTTACTACAATGTACTGGGTCTTGGAAGCGCATTATGCTGAAGCAACAAGAAAGCTGTTTGAACTACATTTATATACCTCCAAAATATTTCAGCTATGGCATTCGCTCAATAGCATGGAGAGGGCCAAAATGAAAACAAAAAATCTGCTTAGTGAAATTGCATTTATAATAGAACTATTATAGAAATGTCAGCAGTCAATAGAGTACAGGACACACGCATAGAAATAAATCATAAAAATTACGTAACTGACGCAACAAACTAAATTGTCATAATAATAATAATAAACAAAATCAACATGATCAACAACTAAATATTAAAAATTGCATACACAGAATTACAACAGACACACAAACTGATAACAAGCGGGAAGTTTTTCCTTTGTTTATTGTCTGGACAAGGAGCATAAGAGGATCAAGAATCGATTCTACCAGATCCCATGAGACTTTCCACCAGGCGGATTGCTGACTCGGGTCATCTTTTTGAAGCCTTGAGAGTCGTCCACCTGTGATCCTGGAACAAAAATGGAGAAATCAAAAACCCAAACGATACTAAATCAAAGAAGGCAGATAAGGTCAGCTAAGGACTACGACTGGGGAGAATGGCAGTAAACTTTAGAGACCCATTTCTGAATAATTATATAAACTGTGGTAGGTACGTACATATATATAAATATAAAATATGTATATAAAATGCATTTGTCTCCGAAGCACAAAGCCAACAAATATCGCGAACATAAATTGTGGCAAGCGAGATACAAGAGTGCAAATCCCAAGATACATAGGATCACCGGACCTCTTCTAAGCTAATCGTTTAGAAGCTAGACAGTAAGAAGAATTTGGGGGCTTTATCCTTCTAGGGCTCAGGAGGGTCTTTTCCAGATAGACATGAATATATGAACGCCAAAGCTCAACCTCTGCCCTCATGAAAGGAGCCGTAGGAAAGACAATTAATTTTAACTCTACTCTACTCTATTCTAACAAGGACCTCACCATTAGGCAAGGTGCAGAAACATAAATATTCTTACCACTGAGACTGAAGGTAGAGTCAAACATGTTTCGACCGCCGGCAGAGGTGGGCGGCCGGTGATGAAATTCGCCCGTCTCCGCATCCGAGTGGGGACTCACTGCGGCCATGAGCGGCTCCGGTCGAGCTACGGGACCGCCGTAGGGCTCACGAGGGACCTTCTCCGGGACACATGTCTGCAAAACCAGTCAAAATTAAGCGAGAAATAAAAACCCAGGGGTGCGTTGCAAAAGATTCTCCTAAAAGTATCCTCCTAGGAGGGTACTTAAAAGAGAGTTAGGAGACCTTCTAAACCCGTTTGAAAAGATTTCTCCTAAGTTTAGCTGGCGCTGCTTCTAAATTCAGGCAACATAGGATAAACTTGGTGGATAGCACTCCTAGCTTAGGAGAATCTTTTGAAACCCAACTCTCCTAAGCTAAGCGGGCGCTCCTATACTTAGGAAAATCTTTTGCAACGCGGCCCAGAACATTTAACTGGTCTGGAAGCAGAATCGTTCGAGAGAAGTCAAACCGCGGTCAGAAAGGCTAATACAGAATTTCCCTTCCAATCCAACCATTTTGGAACGAATAAATACGGATTCTGCAGATTTGTATGATATAATGCTAATACCTTTTGCCTTTGCTGTATAACATAGTATACAGCTGGTGAATGGGAGGCTGTTTCCACAAACTTCCCATGTCCTTGTCGAACATTCAACTGAAAACATATAAAAACATACACAGTAAAATATACAAAATAAAAACAGTAGCAGTCCATTTCATCCATTGTGCTCAATTTTTTACCTGCAGTAATCCATTCCTCATTTGAATAGAGAGGCGCTTAGAGGAAACCCTCGGGGGCAAGATACGTTCTTGGAGGAAGCGAACGACGGTTCAAAAGATGTGCTAAAAACTACGCTAAAATTCGCATCGTCAAGAAGCTCAGCTTTTGTAACAAACAATAACAAATTTAGTGGTCAAAATAATAGTTAAAATTAAAACTCAGGCGATACCCGGAGGAAGTTATTGACAATTTGGCCGTTGAGTGAGGCTTTCAGAGCAAAACTTAGTACCACGACTGGCCTATTTGTATGGAGGTATGCATTATGCAATTTTGCGGAGAAGGCCCCCCCCACCACAAATAGCCCAACTTTTTAATGTTTTGTCACCCATCCAATACGTTTTCAATTCAAGTTAGCTAAGACGGATCAGACTACCTGCTAAGTGAAATCTACTTCAAAACTCAGAGGACATGCCCCAGACGTTCACAATAGCAGGCTTTGGAGACAAACACACTTTCTTCAAATCCTACATACCTGACCATCGGACCAAACCACAGCACCGTGTGAGATGGTGACTTCAGCCACCCCATGACAGACGAGACCCTCAAAAATGTTGAAATCAACGGCCTGATGATGGGTCTTGGCAGAGATGGTCCGCTTAGCCGTCGGATTCCAGATCACCAAATCTGCATCGGATCCTTCGGCTATTCGACCCTGAAAAAAAACATTTGAATTTGATTTTAAATTGAATTTTAATTGAAATTTTGTTTCTCAGATTCACAATTTTAGTCGCTGTCACTATCATGTCGTACGTCCGGAAAAATTTTAGTTTCAGTTTCAGAACACACAGTTTCTGTTCGACCAACTCACAAATACGTATTTATTATGAATAAAAATTACCTTCTTGGGATAGATGTTAAATATTTTGGCCGCTGCAGAACTGGTCACTGCTACGAATCGCATGGGATCCATCTTACCACTATGCTAAAACAACAAAAAATAGACGTAAAAGATAAGAAAACTTTTTTATTTTTTATTTTTTTTAATCCCGAGCAAATCACGCCGTGTTAGTTGTATATGATTCTTTATTACAAAGACGTGATTTAGCACCGCGGCTGCCCAACTTTAAATAGAAACCACGTTTGCCAGAGAAACTATAAACAAAAACTTACTTTTCCTGTCAATCAAGAACCATCGAGGGCCAACCGAGGTTACAAAAGTCGTACCTTGGCAGGATTAAAATCCCTAACCTCTCGTATTCTCAGAATTCACAGAGGCACACGAATATTATGAAAAACGTCAAGCCATTCATTATTATACAAAAATGACCCAGAAAAGCTTACTAACCACGCCCTTTTCCCAAATGACAGACAAACGGTCTTCCAATCCGTTGACTCCATTTGGGATTTTGGAGAAATCGTCCTTCCCAAGGGCCTTCTGGTCAGCGTTGAATGTACAGTTATCTGTACCCGTTACATGGAGATCACCACTGAAATACAACGCAAGAATCTGACTCTCACTCATCTAGCTAATAAAGGAGATACAGAAGAACGAAGAAGAAATTTTATTTGTGTAAATATGAATAAAATTTAAGAAGAATAAAAAAATTGAAGACATTAATTCTAGAGATAGAGTATGGCTACAGATTTCTGTTCGACAGAGAAAATGTTGAAAGAAATATAACTGAATAGAACAAGATAATATTATGTTGCCGGAAACTTTGTTTTTGTTGGAAAACGGAAATGCTTTTAAACAGGAAGAAACCTGGCACATACATAGCTGTATGACTTATCATATTATGCCGAATTTTCAACTTGCATTTAGGCTAAAGAAGCGGCAAAAATTGAAATCGAAAGTACCTACGTACTATACAAGAATAAACAAAGGCAGAAATGTTACGTACCAGGCAAGCATATCCATGAGATAGTTAGGCGTGGAGCCGTCTGCCCTCAACGGCGGAGAGAGGACGTGGCCGGCCGCGTGGCGCCAACACTTATTGTAATAGTGGGTCCCGTCTGTGCCCAAACTGGCCGCAATCGGCTCACCGAATACCACGTGACCTGCATCAAGAACAAACAGAAAAAACGTCACAACAATACTGCACAATACAATTTTATGTAATAATGTATAAACCAAAAATGTTAATTCAATTAGACTGTACCGTGTGTGCTTGAAATAACTGCGACACTAGCACTAAGCCAACAGCTGTGGCTTGCACTAGATATTGCCAAAAATCGGCGACCTATCATATTTTTGATTCCAGATAATATATTAAATCTACAAGATCCACAAATTTTTTACGTTAACTGGCAATTTTAACTTTGCTGCACTTCCGGAGTCATCACCTTTTTGCCGGGCACTGGCCACTGCATCCGCCGCAGACTTGGACATCACATGGACCACATAGAGCGGGCAGTTGGCCTGACCTGCTATCATAATGGCACGAGCGGTTGCTTCGGCTTCCACCTGAAACAACAAAATAGATACTCACAAATGAGTCTATGAACTACTGTTGTCAGAAAACGATTAAGCGGAGATTGAACCCCCAGAGACCTCTTTTTTCAGAAAATGTTGAAACAGAAAATGTCGGCTTGTGCTCAAAATGACAATTAATTACGACTAATTTCTGTGTAGAATTTTAAGTTTGCACTTTTAAGTATGACAACAACAGATTTTTAATAAAGTTACCGGTCCCGTTGAAGCTCCAATTTTATAATCGAAGTTAGAATAAAGAGATAAAATCTAATTTAATAAATAAAGCTTAAAAAGAAAAGCATATATACTTCTTCTGGTCGCGACTGCAAATGGCCTTCGGGTCCCGTAATTCCCATAGACAACAACTCCTTCTGCTTCTAAACAAAATCAAACAAAAAATGTATCAAAAAATATACCGAAACAAAGACATTCAGGATCTGTGTGAAGGCATCAATAAGCAACAATCACAGCCACATATAAATAGTTTCTGTAACCATATGAAAGTCATCTTTCTCGTGGTACAATATTTAAATTTGAATTTTTGATGTGCATAGTACGTGCAGTGCTCCAGGAATTTTCAGATAATTCAGTTTTATAAATTTTCAGAAAAATAAAGATTATCTAAGCATAAATGGTCCAGTCTGAATCCTGCTCATACTTCATCTAGGCAGAAATCACTTAAAAGTGTTTCTATCCGTACAGTTACGTGTTATCACTGAGGAGATCTATAAAGCGTGACTGAATCCATGACTAGTGCTCAACAGACCAGGTCTGGCTCGATCAGAGCAAGCGAAGTTGCGGCCAAAGTCGAGCTTGAATGTGAACCACAAAAAGAACTCACGCAGTTGTTTTGGTCTGCTTAGACTCCCCAACAAAGTATAACTAAGAGTACATAATAGAGTAAGAGTATGGAACTCTTACACTACTTTGTACTAAGCACGCGAAGCATGCTCGGTTTGTTAACTTGCTCTCCAAAAGTTCTCCCTCCAAAAGGTTAGGGTAAAGTCCCACTTTGCACAATTAGGTGCTTTCATACAAACGCGTGTGGTCTGCTCACTGACTGGCCTGTTAGCCTAAGCAAGGCTTACTGTGGGCAATTTATTAGTAATTTAATTAATTAATTATAGCTTTGAATCGATTAAAAACTAATTCCAAAACCCTGTAGCATTTTCTCTGCTCTTTCCAATAATATAAAAATTGTTGCCTTATACACGAACTCGCGGAAATACATTACGCAACAATTTCTAAGCCTGAGGGCTAATGGACCATTCAGTGAGCAGAACACGTGTTTGTATGAAAGCACGTAATTATTGCAAAGTGGGACCCTCCCGGAAACTTTCGGAGGGAGTCCCAAGTTAACGAACCGAGCAAGCCCAGCATATTCAGTAATCCGTACATAGTAGTGTAAGAGTTTAATCTCTTATTCTATTATGTCCTCTTGGTATAACAAAATTTGAAACAAAAACCCAAGAGAAAGCAACGAACTACTGCTTACAGCAGCAATGACATCCCCATTTTCAGCATGAACCTGAGCCAGAGCACCGATGGAGCGACAGTGTTGCATGGCCTCGTACATCTCATCGTCTCGGATCATCATCACATCCTTGTAGGCCATGAAAAACTTGAACGAATTCACACCTACAAATAAAACTAGTTTTATTTACGTAATTCAAACAAAAAGGTACGTATCACAGTAAACAGCTGATTCTATGGGCGGGATTCTATAGACCAATTTCGAGGAGAAGGAGGTAGTACATGTAACTACGTACGTACTGTTAATCTGCTTTCGCTACACAATTATAATTAGTCTTCAACGAATAACTTTATGTGAGAAACACCAAGAGCACATAATACATAAGCAGCAGTCATACTCTATGTATTAAAAGCGTGACACATCCTCTGCACGCTAACGGCTGACCCCCCCCCCCCCCGGACGAAAATTGGACCCATCAGCTCAAAGAAATTTGTGGTGTTCTAAAGCTCGAAACAGCCACAAAACCCGCGCACGTACGGCTTGTGCTTTCGAGCTTTAACACACAAGCATAGAGCGAGTGAGCCTACCCCCGTTTTGACTGGGTACTGGGAGCGAGAGGGTCACTGGGGTCCAATTTTCGAAAGTAAAAGTAAAGAAAAGAAAAGAAAACCGCTTTGCCCAATTTGGATATTTGTGACGTGTCAATACGGCCATCTTTTTTATCACTCAACTCGGTGATTTTATAGAATGTGTGAAGTTTAACATTGGACGAAATATCAACGAATGAGTGGTTACTCACCCCCCCATCTTTTTAACTGTTCCCTTAATATCTGCTTACTGAAGGTTAGCGGAAATCCCAGTTACCTCTGGTTTTCACCAGTTCAGTCATTTCCTGTTTGACCGCGTCGGACCAGTGAGTGACAGCCACATGCAGTCCATAGTCGCAGCACACCTTCGGATCGGCCCAGTTGCGCCAACGGTTGTAGGACTGCAGGAGGGACTCCCCGCGTTGCGGAATCACAAAATCAACTGAAAAACAAAACAGCCCATGAAAAATAGATTATACACAAAAGTAAATCACTGGCATGCATAGCATACACACAATGATGCAAGGTAAGGTTACATACACTAAAATTATGAAAAATTTTGCATTAATATGCTAGCTCGAGTCGAGTATATATTTGCAGCAAATTTTAAAAGTCTAACTCATTTCTTGGACTTTAACCATAATTGTTATACTTTCAACGTGCTAATTACAAGTAAATAAATTCTATTTTTCGACTTGGACACGTGTTAGAAAGCTACAGGAAAGCGACCAGTTCCAATTTCAACGAAACGGTGTTCCCAAGGGTATCTGATTTTTCTATTTCTAAAACTAAATTTTCTCTAAATAAAACGCAGAAACAAGCTCGATATTTTGAGAAAAACATAAAGTCTGAATTTTCGACAAAATTTTCAAGTTTAGCCCATATTTCACCCGATTAAAAAGACCAAACGCAACACCTTGAAAAATAGCCCTCGAAAATTGGCTCCAAAATGCGTGCGGAAAGAGGCGCGATTGCTTGCATGAGAAATCCTTGTTCAAAACAATCCAGGGACCATTTTCAAAATTTCAAATTTCCGTTGCTGTGCAAAGGCAGAGATACTGTAAAGAGCGTTGGGAATAGCACGTTCCATAGGTGTGCAAATGCGGACAATACTTGGCTCAGCGGGTCTGCACTGTTTAAATCTGTCAGAACCTGGCAATATTTGTTTTCCAAAAATGGACAAGCCTTGACATCGACAAACAATTTTTGCTGTTATTTCAAAATTAGAATTTCAGAAATCTAAGAAAACGCTGAATAGCAGGCTTGTTGGCTTGGTAAGAGCACTCGAATGACTATAAGTGTGTCAGTGTAGGGTGACAGTTAAAGTTATGACGGATTAAAATTAATTTCTCCAAAACCCAAAATTTTAAAACTCTAGTGTTTTGAAGTGTTTTCTAGGTTAAATTTTGTTATTGCAGCAAATTTGAATGAATTTCAACGACAGATGCGCAAGCCCAAAATCTGTGAACCCGAAGCAGCACCTTAATGAACAAGGTAGACGACATCTTACTTATGGTCGTGGTTCCGCCAGCCAGGGCCGCCCGAGTGCCCACATAGAAATCGTCCGCAGCCACAGTTCCCATAAAGGGCATCTGAAGATGAGTATGAGGATCAATGCCACCTGAAATAATGTATGCATTAAGTAAAAGAGTAAAAGAAGCAAGTAGCACACTGGTTAAAGTTACGTCAAAACTGGTAACCGGATTGAACCCCTGGGTAAGGATAATGGCTAACGCCCTGGCATTTTTTGTAGAAAAATTAAGAAGTTAAAGACCAAAAGACTAAGCTAACACCATGGAGCAAAGGCCAGAAAATATGACCTCTCTGTCTGTCTGTTCTCGGCCACTCTTCCCGTAGGCAATATGGCTAGGTTTTTTTTTGGTCAAAAATAGCGTCGTTTGCAGAAATGAACAATAGTTTTGACGACGCCAAAATAAAAATGACGACAGAATGACCAAGCCAAAATGTGGAAGTAGCACTCAAATTTAACAAGAATGCAAAGTTTCTATTACGTTTTAACAGTGATTTTTCAAAAAATTCTCAAATTTTGGGGGCTGCCGCCCCCAAACCCCCGCTCTATATATATTGTCTTAGTGATGTTCAGCTTCGTCGATGTTTGAACAGTCAATCAGTATATCTATATACAAAGCCACAGACTACGAGTCTTTATGCTATATACATACTTCAATTGCATTTTTTGATGCAAGTTTCTCATACCAATTTCGCTGAATATTTTCTTAAAAATTTCTCTTCTGATTATCTCAGCTAGAATGGAATGAGAGCTTATATACGTATGTGCCAGGATAGGATGTTTAAGAACGTTTATTGCATAAATGTTATAACTACTAGGGATGGATCTGAAGGGCAGCTCTGTCGTTGCGATTTGAAGGTAAGTAAAAGCAAACAGGAAAAACAGAAAAAGGGCATGTCAACAAAATTTCGTGAGCGCGTATATATACGTATATTGCCAACGTTTTTACCAGATTTTTGGATAGAAAAAGCTTAAAATGTCGTGCGAGTTTAGCAAACTTTTCCCTTCAAAAAGGGTAAACTTTTAAAAAATTTCTTGTTTGTGGAAAATGAAAAGATTTAAAGATTTAAAGGACGATTTCATCTAAAAAACAAAAAATTTCTTCAACTTAGACCCCCACACATTGTGTCGAGTTGTTCTCGTCATTGTTAATGCTCAAAGACATGATACATATCTATATACATAGACACCAGATATATAAATGTATTATATGAGTGCGTAAGTTAGAATATATTCGCGGGACAATGCAAAATATGAAGCAACACACGCCAACAAGGTAAAAATTCAACCAAAATTACGAATATAGCCTAAAATCAAAACAAAACTGCATTTTTGCAAAACTTTATTTTTGACGTTGGACAAATAAAAATGACGCTCAGAAAATAAAAATGACGAAAATTTGATGAAATCCGATTTTGAAAAAAAACGCTGCAATATGGTCAGTCTCGGCAGATTGTTTCTTCGCGGCTGCAGCAGCCAGATCAAATTACTTAAAGGGACGCGACCGACTAGGTCTAAGGGGAATGTTGGGGGTCACTTAATCCTCCATGGCTTGCGCGGCAGATCTGCTGTCACTGGTACCCAGTAGCGTAGATACAAAAAATTTTCAGGGGGGGGGGCGGTTTGGACCGAAGTAAAATAAATTATTTAGGGGGAGGGTAAAATTTTTTAATTTTTCGCTCAACAATTGTATGAATACTGCGTACAAAATTTTTATAAGGTTCTTAACTTAAATCTATTCTAGCCGAAAGCGACATGTTAAAACCCAAAAAGGGGGGTCTGGGGGGCGGAGCGGAGCCCCCAAGAAGTTGAGAAAATTTATCAATTTTGCCATTAAAACGATAGGGAAACATTTAATTCTTTGCATTGTATATTATCAATTCCCAAACCAAATTTTGTAGTTTAATTTGCCATATATTTTCCACTCCTATGTCGCGTACAAAAACTCAGACTGGATGCTCCCATTATGAACAGGGTATTCCAAGCAGCACATCCAGTATCCACCATTTAAGACAATCATGTTTGCAATAATGCAGTTTATGAAACTACAAAGCAAAAGCTGGCAAAGCAAAGTTAAGTAAAGCAAACTAGTAAAGGTTTAATTATACGTATATAGTAAATGCTAATAATGAAGTCGCGCCGACGGCGCGAAAAATTTTCAATGAAGTACAAATGCACTAATTTTTGGGGCATGTTAATACAATTTCTTTGTGTTTATAATAAATTTAAATGCCCGAGCTTTGCGCGGGCTAAAAATTTTTCTTTTGGCCAATTTTTTTCAAGGGGGCAAAACCATTTCGGGGGGGGGCGGCCGCCCCCCCCCGTATCTACGCTAGTGCTGGTACCTTCTTCTTCTTCTTCTTCAGATCCTGGGTCGTCCGAGCAGGCTCAATATGACTGGGACGGACGGATCCGGCTCACATCCCGGAGGAAACCAATAACCGAGACGGGCTCCCTCGATAGGACTTCCAGGTTCGGGTTTACCCCAAGCCACCTGGATCTAGGTCCACCCAAGGCCGGGCAGTGTAGGATAAGATGTTCAAGGTCATCTTCGGCAGATTGGCAATCAAGGCAGATGGGCGAGCCCGCCTGGCCAACCCTATGCCGATAGCTGCGGAGAATTTGGGAGTGACCGTTGTAACGTAGTTGTGAGAGTATCGTTCGTTCTCGTCGGCTCAGGGGGGCTTCCAGATGCTGTTTGACCTGTTGGCTTCCTTCAAAGACTCGCTGAACATCGGTATTTCTGCAGATTTCGCTGAACTTCGCTCTGATGTGTCGTATGACAGCTGCTCTAGCAGTAGTGAGATCAAGTGCACACTCGTCTTGGCGGGCTCCACTCGCCCGACTGGCGGCAACGTCCGCAAGCTCATTTCCGTGGATACCAACATGACTTGGCACCCACTGGACGGTTAGATGGTTTCCAAAATCGCTGAGGGTTTTGAAAAGGCTCCAGATTTCGATGGTGATAGCCAATGTTTGGCTATTTGGGCCTGACATCAGGTTCTGGATGGCCGACTTCGAGTCTGTGCGTATCCTGATTTCACGATTTCGGACTTGTTGAGAGACCACCCATTTGATCCCCATCCGCAGTGCTTGCATTTCTGCCCTGAAGCTCGAGCAAATTAAGCCAGCAGGAGAGTGAAGCTCAGTAATCACTTTGCCGTCACCATCGCAGATGATGGCAGCGCTTCTACCGTTCCTAAACGAATCCTTTACGGACCCGTCTGTCCAGATGTTCAGATCTGAGGGTGGGAGTTTGGACAAGGTTTCCAGTGTGGTGGTCCGCAGGTTTTCCGGCAGACAGTCCTTTTTGCATGGCAGCTGTTTGTGGAGAGAGTCGTTGAAGGTGACGTTTGCTTCCTTAATATAGGGTCCTGACAGAGTCGGGAGGGTAAGCGGTTCGACTGGTACATTGGACAGACCGAAGTCACTGGCATATTTCTCCCCACGCGGTCTCCAGGAGTCCTGGGACTTCAGGCGTTGTCGGACAGCGTGGGTGGCCGCCGCATGCCGAGGATTATCTGGAGGCAATCTGATGGCCTTCTGATAGCCTGCCGCAGTGAGTTCTTCCGCACGTAGGCTAATTGGAGGCAGGCCAGATTCTAGCAACAGGTGACCGGTGGGAGTAGATCTGAGACAGCCAGTTATTTTTCTTGCCGCAGTGTTCTGTATCCTCTCCAGTCGCTCATTCCATGAGGCTGGCGTGGATGGGTGCCAAGACCCCATCGCATATTCAATGAGCGATCGGATGTAGGTGATATAAATTATCCTGAGATCTTCCTTCGGTGGTCCCCAGTGTCTGCTGCTGAGTGCTCCCAGGATTGCCAGTCGATACAGTACCGAGTCTTCAGATTCCGTATATGTTGATTGAAGTTGAGTTTCCAGTCGAATGTGATTCCTAGGAATACCGGGTTCGGATCGAATAGCAGTTGTTGGTTGAGTAGGGTCAGCTTTGGGATATGTTTGGCCTGGCTGTTCTGGGTTGTGAAGATACAGCACTGGCATTTCCCGACGTTGATATTTAGTCTCCAGGTTTTAGACCATTCTTCGATGGAGTGGAGGGCACGCTGCAGTCTGGCTTCAGCTTTTTCAATATTCGAGTCTGAAGCCCACAACGCCAAACAGCGTTTTTTTCAAAATCGGATTTCATCAAATTTTCGTCATTTTTATTTTCTGAACGTCATTTTTATTTGTCCAACGTCAAAAATAAATTTTTGCAGAAATGCAGTTTTGTTTTGATTTTAGGATATATATATTCCTAATTTAGGTTGAATTTTACATTGTTGGTGTATGAGTATGTTGCTTCATATTTCACATTGTCCCGCTAATATATATTCTAACTTACATAGTCATATAATAATATCTGGTGTCAATGTATGTATCACGTCTTTGAGCATTAACAATGACGAGAACAACCCGATACAGTTTGGGGGGTCAGGGGGGCGGAGCCCCCCAGAAGTTGAAGAGATTTTTTCCTTTTTAGATGAAATCATTCTTAAAATCTTTAATTCTTTTCATTTTGCAGAAACAAGAAAATTTTTAAAAATTCACAGTTTTTTGAGCGAAAATAATATTTTTTGCTAAAATCGCACGACATTTTAATCTTTTTCTATCCAAAAATCTGTTAAAAACTTTGGAAATATGCGTATACGCGCGAGCAAAATTTTGTTGACATGCCTTTTTTCTGTTTTTCCTGCTTTCTTTTTCCTATATTCAAATCGCTACGACGGGGCTGCCCTCCAGATCCATCCCTAGTAGTTATAACATTTATACAATAAACGTTCTTAAACATCCTGGTCCGTACGTATATAAGCTCTCACTCCATTCTAGCCGAGATAATACGAAGAGAAAGTTTTCATTTTTCAAAGAAAATATTCAGCGAAAATGGTATGAGAAGCAATAAGCATGCATCAAAACGCAATTGAAGGATGTAGCATGAAGTCTCGTAATCTATGGCTTTGTATATAGATATACTGATTGACTATTCAAACATAGTCGAAGCTTAACATAAATCAAAAGGACCATATAGAAAGAGCGGGGGTTTGGGGGCGGCAGCCCCCAAAATCTGAGAATTTTTTGAAAAATCACTGTTAAAACATAATAGAAACTTTGCATTCTTTTTTTAAATTTGAGTGCTACTTCCACATTTTGGCTTGGTCATTCTTTCGTCATTTTTATTTTGGCGTCGTCAAAACAATTGTTCATTTCTGCAAACGACGCTATTTTTGACCAAAAAAAACCTAGACGCCAAATCGTCTGCGTAGATACTTGCCTCCACGCCTTCGGGCAAATGTTGGAGTATATCGTTAATGAAGACGATGAACAGCGTTGGCGACAAAACTGACCCATGTGGAACCCCTTGCCAAAAGATTTTTGATTTTCCCTTCCTTCCATTGAATCTCACACTTCCCTTCCTGTCCGACAGGAATTCGTGGATCCACTTCACACAGCACAGGGGTACCCCGCTTCTTCTGAGTTTCAGTAGCAGTGCCGGCCGGAGGACAGTATCAAATGCTTTTGCGAAGTCAATCAGCGCAAGGACAGTGCGCTTCGCCGGTGGCTTCTGCTGAAAGCCATCCGCGATAGACTGGATTATTTTTCCAATTTGATCTTCCGTTCCTCTTAGTCCTCTGAATCCGGCTTGCCGATGGTCCAGACAGTGGGCAGATTCCAGGTGGAACTGCAGTCGGGCCTGCACCATTCGTTCCATCAATTTCGCTGTGCAGCTGGTCAGGCTCACCGGACGGTAAGATGAGATCTCACTAGCCGGTTTGCCCTTTTTCAGCAGCGGGATGATGGTTGCTTCCTTCCAGCGGCGCGGTATCTGCTTTCTGCGCCAGGATTCGTTGAACAGGTTCAGCAGGTATATTCGGCCAGCAGCAGGTAGATTTCTGAGCATTTCATTTGCTATCTGGTCCGGCCAAACTCCTTTTTTCGGCTGCAGTTGGCGCATGGCTCCTTCCAGTTCCAGTTCCGTGAAAGGATTGCACATGATTGAATTTGGATTTGTTGGGCAGTTGCGTGACTGTTGAAAGCTCCGTTTGTTTTCCAAATCCACCAGCCTGTCCGAATTTCCAAGTTTCACATAGCTGACCTTCGCGTATTCCTTGGTGAAAGCATCTGCCTTCTGCTGATCGGAGTGAAGCAGGGAACCGCCGTGAGACATAGCCAGATCAGGGTTTTGCTTGGACCTTCGACCGTCCAGGGCATGGATAGTTCTCCAGATTTTTGTGGGGTCTGTTTTCACGGAGAGGCTGTCGGCGAATTTGCTCCAGGCCTGCTGCTTGGCTCTTGAGATGACCTGGATGGCTTCCTGTCACCGTCGGGTAACTTCAGGCTTGGCGCTGGGATCATGCCTTGCGCGCAGTCGGGCTTCTTTGCACCGCTTCACCGCGGCCTCGGCTTCAGGACACCACCAAGGCACTGTATTTCCAGGCTTCAGTAGTGGTATTGATAGCTTTGCAGCGCTGATGATGGCTTCTGACAGGAACTGGTTCGCTTTATGCACGCCAGCCAGACGTGGGGGTGGGGCATGGCGTATTCGTTCTTCAAGCAGCTGTTTGAATTTGGGCCAATTGGCCTTTCCGAAGTTGAACCCTTTTCTGTTTCTTACTTGGCCAGTCGTAGTTCTGTAATGCTGGAATTGGCATAGTATGGGTAGATGGTCGGATAGCGAGTTAGGGAGCACTTTCCAAGTGCAAGCCGGCAATCTGGAGGAGTGGACGATCGTAAGGTCAGGGGCAGTTCCGCTTTCCTGAGGTGTGACGCCCGGACGCGTCACCTCTCCGCTGTTGAGTGCCGTCATACTTTCTTCGACAAGCCATTCATCAATGATGTCACCAAGTTCATCGCCTTGGCGCCCGGGTTCCCAGGTAGTAGAGTGAGCGTTAAAGTCACCGGCAATGATGACATTTGGGCCGGTAGGAAGATAGGAGGGGTCAAAATTTTGTACCCGGGTTTCCGCCGTTTGCCGCTGAATTGGGGGAAGGTAGACATTCACAATTGTTATATCGCCTTCCTTCATATGCAGCTTGATTCCCAATGCGTCGCTGTTGTCGTCTGCAGGGGCAGTCAGGGCGGATTGGATTCGGCTATATTTCAGTCTATTTCTGATCAGAGTCAGAACACCGCCCCCTTTAGGGGGGATGTTGGCGGCACGCCCGGTGCGTCGATTTTGCCATTCTGCGGAGTAGCCGGGGACCTGAGGTGACTTTGTCAGATTCGTGAAGTGGGATTCCTGAATAAGGGCAACGTCTACGTCTAGGTCGTTGAGGGATTTGGCCACCCAGGCCGACTTTCGTGCAAATCCACCGGCATTCCACTGCAGTATTCCAGTGGCTTCCTTTTGGGCTTCGCAGGGTCAGCCATAAGCCCGCGTAAGAGTGGACGTGGATTAGCAGGTCGGCCAGGTGGGATCTGGTTGGCAGCCGTTGGGGCAGGCAGTTGCTGAGGGGGTCCAGGACAGTGAGGGGCTGGGGTCCTGAGGGGTGCTGGCAGGCAGTTTGGGCATCGCCAGCCGACAAGTCCCTGAGATTCTGTAGCCCTGAGCAATTCTTATGTACCTAGCCGTTGCAAGAGTCACATAAAACACAGTTTCTCTGCGCATTCAGTCCGCAGATGGGGCACGGCCATTTGGGGTTGGGTGGGGGGCCGGGGTTGCGTTCGATGTCACCAGCTATCAATAGGATGAGGCACCAGTAGGCTGGTTTCCCGGTACCTCTAGGCAAAAATCCGACTGTTCCCCGGGTAACATGTAGTCCATGGGGAGGAGTGTCCGTTGAGATGAGAGGGAGTCTCCGTATCGGAGTTGGGCCCCATACCAGGAGCCAGGGGGATTGAGAGCCATTCGTTGCCAAAAGGAAAGGGCACCCGGGGGACTGATGGGTCCATCGTTGCCTTCTTCCAGTTGGGTTCTGCCCAGCCGCCGCGGACAAGGTGCTCTCCAGGCCAGGGTGCTGGTACCTCATCACTGGCACTATAGTCGCCCTGTCAATGACAGTGACAATACGTCAATACAAAACAAATAATTCGGCTTGTATCGATCTGAGTAGGGGCAAACGTTTTCTTCTATTTAAAGGATTAACTTAATGACTCTGTCCACTTGAAACCAGAACCTCAGATCGACATAACCCAATAATTCTTACAAAATCGGCACTGATAGCCATATGAACATCATGGTAGGTCAGTGATCAGGCAATCTACATTTTGGCCAAAAGAAAGATATAATACTTAAAATCTTGACATAGCAGATTAAACTAACCGGGTATAATGTATTTCCCACTGGCATCAATGACTCGAGCTCCAGAGGCTGACAGATTTTCACCAATCTGTCTAAAATAAATCAGAAAGGATCACATTATTAACGGTTTGCAGGTTGCTATTTAAGAAAACAATTCGGAAAAAATTTTAACTACACACATATATACGTACATGTATAAATAATTTCCGATGGTGATCCAAACTGTATGAAATAGAGGGAAAGATAATTTTCTTCTCTTGTTTCGCTTAATCACCAAAGAAATGACAAAAAGTATATATTTTAAAAACTGAAAGCACAATGAAGAAAGAAGAATTCACTAACTTGATAATCCCATTTTCGATCAGGACATCCGCCCTTTGCATGAAATCATCGTTCACAATTTCTCCGCCCTTGATCAACAGACGACCTCCACCTTCCTAAAACAAACAGGAAACATCTAGGGTTGATTGATTACAGGACTACAAAATTCCTACAACAGTTAAATATTTTTATAAATTACTATTTGTACATTTCCACGACCCACTGAAGAACCTTGGAATTCTGGTTACGTAGCTAGTTGTTGTACAAAGCAGTAATAGGTTTTGACCCAAACGGAATTATTAAAATTCTACGCTCAATAATAAACAGAAATCAACAAAACCCAACACAGCTTCACATTGACTATCCATTTCTGTCAACCAGGACTGGGTTTCCGGAAAAATGAAGCGGAAAAATCTAGTTTTTTTCAGTTTTTTCTCTTTCAAGCCAGAATTACTTCAAAACGATTCTGGCATGCCAGAAAAGAGCTAATTACAACGAAGTAAAGCTTTTAAGCGCAAGTTGACGCTACATTATTTACATTTACGATTTACAAAATTTTAATTTTGGAAAATTTCGAATTTTTCAAACATTTCCAGGAGAAAATCCTCGGAAAAATAGTTTCCAGGTCAACAAATTGTCATCATCACAATTCTCACTTCTCCCATCATTCTAGGATCATCTGGAGTCATATCAGTGGCCGCAGCAGGTGATAAGACTACTTGTGATAACGCTGACTTATCCGACGAACCAGTATCAGCAGACGCTACCGCAGCAAAGTCAATTCGCTCCGGTCGTTCAACTGATACAGAGGACACCTGTTCCGGCTGTTTGACTGCAGCAACAGGTGTGTCGGTGAGGGCAAATTCCTGCTGAGGACTATCAACAATCGGATCAGCAATAACCAGGTCCTCCTCCTCAGGAAAATCTGGTTCAGGCTCAGGTTCAACCTTATTACTAGCTGAATCTTCAAGCTGAACTTCAGCAGCTTCTTCAGTACTAGTAGTAGCAGTAGCAGCAGCAGTAGCAGCAGTAGTAGCAGTAGCAGTAAGCTTAGAACGCGGCGAGGCAAGCAGCCGTATCGGGCTCTGTTGTGGGTCTTCGGGTGGAACTATGGAGGCAAAGTTGCCACGTCCTGGGCAGTCAAAGGCAAAACTGGCAATGAAAGGAAACAGACTGGAAACTGGAATCTGGGCTGGGGGGAGCTCTCAGAAAAGGCTCAGATTGGCCGGAAAGGAAATCTGGCTGACAGGAATTGTGAATCACTTAGCCGTCGAGCCGACTAATAAATGGATATAGGATGGATGTATAAGTCTCTGTTCCCAGATTTTATGGCCAAATGGACACGTACAGGAAGAGGGGGAACATAGATTTATAATGGCAAGGTAATTATCAACGTGTATCTAAAAACTCAGAGAAAATGTTGGCAAGGAGGGGGGCTTGTCACCAGTTGAACCTGTCTCTTAAAAGAGGTCTCTCTCTCAGAAAGCTGAAAAATTTATGAGAATGTCACTTTGCTTTCAAGGTATGACTCACTGTAGAGGCAGAGAAAAGAGTCGTTCAAGCCGGACAGGCTAAAAGATGGAGAAAGTACGAAAGAACTTCTGCAGACTAGAGGGAGTTCAAGTCAACCTCAAAAATGGTGATAAATAATCTTCAATCGGGTAAACAAAGAACAAAAACTTGGAAACTTTGGTGCAGGTGCAGATATTATAGTGTGTGTATATATGGTAGAAGTACAATCGTTTGTCTTTGCTGTTTTTATTCAACTCAAAACGAATTATCCGACTCTAGCTTAGGATCACTTTACCACAATGAAT
Source organism: Trissonchulus latispiculum (assembly GCA_030248195.1). Lineage (NCBI taxonomy): Eukaryota > Metazoa > Nematoda > Enoplea > Enoplida > Ironidae > Trissonchulus > Trissonchulus latispiculum. Next base: position 29,470 of record JASAND010012594.1, read on the forward strand.
TGAAAGCACATGGAAGAAAAGATCTGAAGGCTTCTACATGAAACTATATATATTTTGATGAGGGTAAACAGATGAAAAGTTTTGAAACAGGGAATGTTATAATATACCTTACATACGTGTATATACCTATCCCCCCTATATATGAACGGCATGCAGTTACTCAAACAAAAAGTTTGAGAACATTAGTACACCTAAAGATCACCAAAAACTAAAAAACCAATAATGGGGATAATAGGAACGCATATATAATGCTAGAAAAACTCTAGTAGGAGTATATACATAGGTAGGTACGTCAGTTTAGGCCAAGAATTGATTAAATGAAGTATGCATGTATGAACGAACTTAGGCAGCATTGAACATATAGCAATGTTATGAATTTAAGAGTAACAGTAAGCGAGAAAAGTATACGTATATAAGAGACCTAGTTCCTCCAGAACCTAAGGTTAAGCAGACATTGGGACACAGCTGTGCTTAAGAAAATGCTACTGTTGTTTTAGGAGAGGGGAGTCAGGTTCTTAATGCGTACGGCTCGGTAAAACACGGACCCGGGAATGGGTGAGTACAACCCGGAATGGGTAAAATTCGACCCAGAATTTGGAGGCTAAAACCCAGCTCGAGAAACAAAGGTGTTTCCGGGTCCATGTATTACCTTACCACATAAATACATCTTGTCTACATGCAAGTCAAGGCTGAATTTTTGAAATTTAATTTTGACGGTATTTTAAAGCTTTATCTTAAGATATATATCTTGCAATGTCAGACACCAATTTTACGACTGATTTTTGATGAGCCGTCTCTGCTCTTGGACATCTAAGCGACCTTTAAGCAACTCACAGAATAATCAATCAGAACGCATATATACCTATATATTATATCTGCATATGAAAGAACCATACAGCAATTCGAAAACCGAAAAGAATTATGCTCCCTAGAATTACACTGATGGCCAATTTTTCAGAAACGTCTCACCGATTCCAATAGCTACGTTACGTACGTATTTAAGTGAGCCCTTTGAAAAGAGATAATAATAAATCTAAGTAATGCCAGACATTAGGCAGACAGGCAGGCAGTCTTAGAAAAGTGAAGCATGAAAACTAAGAAGTGGTGCTAAAGTGACAATTCTCTCTAAGAAAAATCAGTGCTATTCCCTATTCCAGAAACTGACTGAGAAAGAAGCAAGCACAACTATACGGTATACGTACATATATATATATACATATATATATATATATATATATATATATATATATATATATATATATATATATATATATATATATATATATATATATATATTAAGTATATATACATGTGCACAACGTATATATACATAAATGGCAAAGAAATTAGTGTAAGAAAACAGTTTAACTCCAATCGTGCTGCATTTAGTCAGTGGTACAAAGTATTAAGCTGTAACGTATTCAAAAATCAAGGTTATGTTTAAACGTTTGCAGAAACTTGATAAAAAACGGAAGGAGATTTCTTACAAAACTTTTCTTACAACTTTTCTGGAAATCAGTTTATGCGTAAACCGATTAACACCATTAAAAGTAATACGACACCAGCATTTCCCGACTTTCTTCACAATAATTTAAAAATGTCAAAATTTGCAAGTTTTATATATATATACCATTTTTACCCTAAATTTTCAAACGTATATATACTTTCGAATTTTCTATTTTTGGCTTAAAACTTCCGAAATGTATATATATACCCATTTTTAGCCAGATTTTCCAGTTTTTACATACATAAAAAACGATAAAACGTAAGCGCATTACTTTTTTTACAAAACCCTGCCCCTTTCCGTGTTTGGTGAGCAGTGAGCACCCCATCGATTGGGAGGGCTAGTTAAATCTTCCCAATAAAACTTAGTCTAAACAATAAGCCAAGTCAGTCGAGTTAAATCGTTGAACCAGCAGTAAAAGTTGCAAATTCCTGCAAAACTAAAGGAAACCAGAAATGCATAATTTTGCTAGGTCAAATCATATCTACAAATTATACACGAATGTGCAATCATACACCCATATCATCCTCCAGGAAAAATCCACACGACATAAAGAGAGTGTAACTATACTTCAATTTCAAATTCTACTCCCAAAATTTCTGTCAATCTATAATTGAGATCTCAAACCCAAATAAGCAGGTCTAAATTACTTCTCAAGCCTAACCTAATCATCTATCAACTGCCAAGGTGAAGGAGGGAACACTCACAAACAGACACTCAATCAAATTTAGATTCACTCAAGCTTGAAGTAGGATCTAAGTCTGTACGTATATTATATATAACGTATACCGTGGCAAAACCCCTCCATCAACATTATACCACATATACGTATATTTTTTCTAGTCAAGGAACAGCGGGTTAGGTTAAGGATTCCTTCCTACTCAGGACAAAATCCTTTCTTGGCTGAAGTGATATTTGATCCCTGACCGAAAGAGAGAGGGACTAATATTGTTAAGCCACCTTTAGATTAACAGAATAATATCCATAGATATTGGCTTTCAATAGAACGCTACTACAAGGGTCCAGGCCTACAGGAATCTATAGTTTCGCAACCATTTCTAGCTTTATATATATACGAGCTGGGGAGCGGGCTACGTACCTAACTAAAAAAATATATAATTCAGTCAGCACAGAAAATAGGGTCGATCCTGGGGGGTTGTCCCAATAAAGTTTGAGGGGGCTTGTACCTTAAACCCAAATTTTTCAGGATACTTGTACCACAAGCTTAGATTAGCATTAACAGTAACATAAATTCGCATCAAAAACTTAAAGTACAAAGTAAAGTTGAGATGGATGAAAATCAAGAAATTTTTCTTTGAGCCAGATCAGCCAAAGACTCAAATTTAAAAGTAGACGATCGCAATCAAAATCAAACAAAAACAGGGACATACGTATGTACAAAGTGAAAGAAAGAAAATTAGTACATAAGAGGCCGGCCAAAGATGAAATTTACAGTTTAGAAGACTAGTCATGTCAGTTTTCAGTTCAAAGTTTCACTCAAAAGTACAAACGCCTCTATCTACACATATATACACAATAAATCTGCAGTTGACATGGTAAAGAAAGAAAATTTACGGAAAGGGGGGAGCGGGGGTGAGGTTACAGAGGGAAGAAAATTACGCATGAAATCTAATTTCAGGAGAGGGGGAGCCCTTTACAGGATGTTTGACTCGACCGCTTTATTTGACTTTGTTGAGGCAGAGAGAGAGAGAGAAAGAGAAGCCAGATAGAACGCAAACATGCGCGTTCACATGAAGGCAAACTACAGGGCATAACACAACTGCTAAATGCACAGAAATACGTATGAGTACATAAAGTGTTAATACAGTAAGTTTGACAAACCGTTTGTTAGATCCTACAGACTGAAGAACAAGGTCAACAAAATTACGTACTGCACAGAGAGAGTGGGTCTATTATAAAATTGTATGTCTATATTATATAGTGGGTTATAACAAACGAATTGGTTTTTCAGATTTTTCACAAAACTTGTGAAATGTAAAACTGTTTTAAACTTTTAAAACTGAACAACGAATGTGAACGAAACCGGCAATCTGTAACATAAAATAGACTGAGTGAGTCACAGTAAAATCAGTTAAATCGTTTAGTTTAAGAGTTGAAATTTGAAAATCATTTTGTCAAAGAAAGAATATAGACGTGACTGACTACCGAGTTTGTCAATAGCTAGTAAACTTAAATCAGAACGTAATCAATTTAACAGCGGCATCAAAATGCATAAAATCGAGTAGAAGAACATAACAACAGATAAAAACAGGACGAACAAAGTATGAAAAGCATGTTTTGCTAATGGTCCTGTTCCTGTAAATGTTTGTGAATGCATGTGCCAGCTTTAAGCGTACAAAAATTGCCATTACACAGGACGCTGTAGTTTTTCTATATTCACCGGCTTACATAATAGCAACTAAATCCAACAGCATACGAGTTTCAACAGCCCTGGATCTCGTAACCATAAAGTGTTGCTTAACTTGTATAGCGGAGAGAGCTACGACGTTTGGTTTGAAATAACAGGTATGCAGACTGTCTGCAAAGTCTGAAAAGCGAGGGGTTTAAGCAGAAAATAAGAATCTCGTATATAGTAGCAAATGTAAATGAGTTTAAAACAACGGGTCTCTTGCGCAATTCCCCCCCCCCAGCCCTAACTTTTGATTTTTTTGACCAATAACTTTGAAATTTTGTATGGGTGCATACTAGAGGCTGATGAATTCAAATATTCAACAATTTTAAAATTTTTAAATTTTTAAAAATTTTAAATTTTATTTTGGTAAGGGGGGACCAAGGGGAACCGAAAACTTTTTTGAAAAAATTTTTGCTGAAAACGTGCACACAGGGGTTTTCAGGGGTGCTGAGCACGAATCCGAAATCCGTTTTTCGATAAAGCTTTTCGTTAGCTTAAAATAAGCTAAAGTTATAAGCTTAAGATGTAAGCTTATCCTGAGCCAACGAAAAGCTTTATAGAAAAACGGAATTCGGTTTCGTGATCAGCACCCCTGGAAATCCCTGTATGCACGTTTTCAGCAAATATTTTTTCAAAAAAATTTTCGGTTCCCCTTGGTCCCCCCTCACCAAAATAAAATTTAAAATTTTTAAAAATTTTTTAAATTTTTAAGATTTTTGAATTTTTGAATTCATCAGCCTCTAGTATGCACCCATACAAAATTTCAAATTTATTGGTCAAAAAAATCAAAAGTTAGGGCTGGGGGGGAATTGCGCAAGAGACCCAAAACAACTTATTGTGATTGCTATTTATACAAATAAATAAAAGCGCAAAATCAATACATATTGAAGAACTGTTGAAGAAAGAACTAGGCAGAAAGTTAGAAAAAGCATTCTAGGTGCAAACTCTGGGAAACCAGATATACTGACATCAGCGAATCGAAATGTTGCCAAATCCAAACTATCCAAGGAGAAACTGTCCAAACCAATTACGTATATACAAAGTTTTCGATAGGGGTGCACCGGAGAATGAATTAAAAAGTTTGTAAATTGACATTTGTGGCCACAATTTTGGAATTTTGAAACTCAAAAGTAGGTTAAATAGTTACATACAAGCCGTTAGTTTTCTTATCGATGTTTTTCTGCTTCTTATTCTTCTTCATATTCATGGAGCATGGTCAAAGCCACATAAGTTGATCTTCGGAACCCAGACCCAGTCACAGATAACAGAGCACCAGTCTTAGCGAGTTGAGGCTGATCTACGGTCATGCCATCTGATTAAAGAACCGATCAGCTGCTCTATAGGGGCCGATGTTATCAACGCGGAAACGCGGGCTATGTTACCAACTCGGGTTTATTTCACGTGTTAAAGATAGCAATACAAACCCGAGTTTAGGTGTTTAACCCGGGTTTTGACGTTGATAACATCGGCCCCAGATGGCGGTTCTTCGCTCGGGGCAATTTAAGGATGATTAGTGGCTATATACATCGTTAATTGAGTGACGAAGATCGACACCAGTTCCACAAGCGTTTCTAATTATGTTTGAAAACAACAACATTATGGTATATATATGCCTTTACAGCAAGTAAATCAGAAATATCAAGAAACGTTTTGAAAATTTTCTATTTGAACCTCATCATAGCTTGGCAGGAGCCACGATGAGGTCTCGGCCCCGGTGCATCCCTAGTGTCCAATAAAAACCAAAGGTACAATAGTCGAAAATGACTGAAGCCGAAAAGTTTTGACAAATTGGCATTTCAGCTATTGCTGTCAAGCTAAAACTTAGCCTTATGGGAGCAGAAAGACGGGTCCATAAGAGTCCCCCACGACTTAGAACTATTTTAGTGACACTATGGAAGTGTGCTGCGCCATCTAGACGGCATTGCTTTTTCGATAGCAAAAAGGCAATGCGCATGTTGCTCGGGCCAATGAAGTCAATTAATTGAAGCCAGGAACGGACCCGCCTCGGAATTTGTTGTTGTTTGCTGCATTACCCAATGTCATGTTGATCACCCGTAGGTGCAGAGTGCTATCCAGGAAACTGGTCCTGTAAAGTTAGTCAAGAGCAACTCAACCAAGAAGCCAGAAGTTATCAAGCTGCCATATTGGAAATTTGTTTGTAGGAGAAGTCGACTTCTTTCAATTTTTTCCCTTTTCTTCCACTTCCGGAAACAACTGCCGCAATACACATACACACAACACTCACTTTTAGCATTCGAATAAGCGTTTCAAAGCTTTTGAAATTTGAAACAAGTACGTTTTCAAAAACCCTCTGGGAGGGCCACGCTAGGGGGAAAGAAATATAGTCAAGCGGAAAAAACCCACTTTTCAGATTTTGGCCAGAACTTTTTACTGGTTTGAGATATTGAAATACTGACTATACAGGCAGCTAGGCCTAGTCGTAAGCTTTCTTAAGCTATAGAACATCTCTCTAGGGTGCGCCGTTAGTGAGAAAAATTGTCCCAAACTGGCGGGAAAAACCCAATGCGGGAAAAAACCCTGCCCGAAAATTTTTTGGCAACTGCCAGGAGCATTTCTAACCGTTTCAAATGAAAGAGCGGGCTGTTTTTAGTATAACTGCATCAAACTATATTAGTTTTTGTTGAAAAATTGAGGTCATAATGCCTTTTGAAAATTTGGTATGTTTAACACATAAACATTTTGGAAATTTTTTAAAAGTGTTTATTTTCGGCAGTTTAAGCATCCTATTGTGTAGAAAACGTGTTTTTCATGTATTTAGAGCCAAACTAGACCCATTTTAAGGCAAAAATAAGCATTTTTGGCCAAAACTGAAATTTTGGCTTGAAATGGCACCATGTCCGATTTAGACCCCCTGGACCATCCACAACAGTACGAACCCAGGGAAAACCAAAACCAATTTAATCTATAGGCTCTATTAAACAAATGTATGTATTAGTTTGACCTTTCCTGCTAATGGTTAGAAAAATATTCAATTTTGAAAAGTGGGTTTTCCCGCCAACTCCAGGTCGCACCGGAGGGGTTAGAGCAGTGTGGCATATATCATCATGAAGCCCAACAGATGCCCTACACATACATACAATCCGCTTTGGTCTAAGTCTTTACAGTAGTTCAGGGTGGCCAGGCAAAGTTTGCCAAATTTCGGCACTTGGACGGACCAAAATTTTCGAAAATTTCAAACTCCCAAAAAATTTGCAGGGAAGCAGCGGGAGCGACAATAATATATACAGCCTCTAGGGTTATTTTTGATGTTCTTCAAGATAGGCTATTAAAATCCTATATAGCTCATACCGGCAAGCCCACAAAGGAGGTGGATTTTTTCCCGCATTGGCGAGTGGGTTTTTTCCTCGCTTGACTATACATCAGGGTATTTTTACAGGGGGGGAGGCGCCCCCCCCCCCCGAAATTGACCTTGCCTCCCCGAAAATGCCTTCCCCCCCCCCGGGATTTTGGTCTTCCCCCTTAATGAGGTCTACATTTTTTCAAAAATGGTCAAGTTGTCAAAAATTATCCGGCTTAGCCGGAGATTTTTTCGTGAAAATGGCTATTTTTACCTTAAATCCTGGAATTTTGGAGAACTTTTTGTGTTTCACCATGCAAAATACGCCAAAAAACACCATTTTTGGCTCATTTTTGCAAAAAACCTTCCCCCCCCCGATTTCTTCCCCCCTGGAAAAAAATCCCAAAAAATACCCTGTACATAACGGTCGGAGTCCACGAAAACTTTTAGGTAAAAACTGAAAAAACAAACAAGAAACAAAATCAACAGAAACTCACTTCTCCAGTGAACGGCTCAGCCATGTAGACATTGGCCTCCTTTGGCACAACGGGTGTGAAATTTTCAGCCTCAGCAGACATCGGTCCTCCGTCCAGAAACAGGAATCCTTTTGAGGAATATTTCTCTGAGGAACTCGTGCAGACAGGAGGAGGTTCAGCAGAACTAGGCGAAGGACGTCGACCAGGCCAGGTGTCAGCAGAGAACTGATGATGTAGCGGGACTGACGCAGACGCTGTCGTCGGTATACTGTGAGTGCGTTGACGTGGCTCCGGAAGAAGGCTGCTGGGAGGCTCAGAAGCACTGGAGAGCAAGGTCTCTGAAACAGCAAAAAAGGATTGGTTTCTACAAAATAATAAAATATATACATACTTCAGACACAAGGAAAGTTGGAGTCAGTGGCCGTGCCCAACCTAGTCCAGCCATACATTCTGTATAAGTTATGTAAGTAGCAGACAGGGTCCAGACAAAACAATCGTCGACAACTGTGTTTACTTCAGCTCAGCAGCTTGTGCACATTATGTACATTGTATATGTATACATTATATAAGCATGTAATAGTTTGTCTACATTTGTTTCAGCGTCTAACATACGAATCTCTGTAGCATAGGCTTGGTGGGTATATATATACATTCTCGTAGGGGGCTCTTGGGGGGGGGTCGAGACATTTGGGGAGGAGGCGAAAATGTTTCAAAAGTTTTTCTAAAAACATGCTAAAATTGCGCTATTTTTATACATAGTAATCGCCAAAAATAAGCGGATTTAGTGCTCAAAGGGAAAATTTTTGAAAATTTGGCTTTCTGAGCGATTTTTTCAGGGCATAAGTTGGTATCAAAAGGGGCACCCACTTTTCTGTGGGGGGGGGGAAGATTTTGGGGAGCCAGGCGTTTATGGGTGGAGGGTGTTTATATACCGGCCCCCCAGTAGAATAAGCCCAGGACAAGACCCCCAATTTGCTCCATGTCGAAATTTCGGACTTCCCCGGGGCCCACCGGAACCAATCTTTTGCAACTATAATACGTAGGCTGATTTTTGAAACATTTCTTGCATCAATAAAAGAGGTTTTCGTCGCAAAGGAAAAGTTTTACCCAAAATTCTGCCATATTTTTACTGGGAGTGGGCACTCTTCCACTCCGCCACCTCGCCTCCATTCCAAAACCCCAATGGCGCACATAGAAACTTTTTTCGTGGGGGGGAGGCCTCAGAAACATTTGGGGGATCTGGGGGTCAAAACTTCCTAGAAGTTGAAAATTTTTTGAAAATAATGTTTCAAAAACAAAAATAGGCGTAAATTACGCAAAAATCGAGTATATAAACTTCGCGTCGACGGCGCGAAAAATTTTACACTATTAATAAGCTGCTATTGAAAGGTTTGTAAGAGTTTAATAAGGTATATATAAAGTAAGTAAAAATAAAATCAATTTCGCGCCGAAGGAGCGACAATTTTTGAAAATTTATGTCCGCGCCGCGCGCGGACAATAACATTTTTCTTTTACGTTTGCTGTCGGGGGCCCGCCGCGCCCACCCGCCCCCCCCCTTATGTGCACCGCTGATACCCCCATCCCATAACCCAAAAACTGCCAAATTTTACCATTTCTACTCTAAATTTCAAAACTTTTTAATCATTTTTAACGAAATTTGTTCTATTTCAGCTAAAACACACGGCAAAATCAGTTATTTTATAGCGATTTTTGGCAGTTTTTACATAAAAAACGAAAAAATACATATATATGCATAATTTTTCGAAAAAATAATATGCCCCCACTCTTATATAGTAAGCCCCCTCCCCATCGAGGAGGGCGGGGGGCAACTTCGATCCGCCCAATATTGTCTCCCCCATTAAGTTTGGTCTAAAGATAAGCCAGAAGTCTTGGAGTTTTAAAGAAAACTTTACCTTTCCCCAGGCAACATAATATATAGGCTCAAAACATTTTGCCCTTCTTCACCAAGACATTCCCCGTGCGAATTTTCTTGCAGGAAATTTCCCTATGGACTTGCGGCCAATCATAAATAAACTGGGGTTGTTCTAGGGGGGGGGGCGCCCCCCACTGTTTGGGTTCCCCTCTCCACTCGACTAATTCCCCCCTCGTTCCGACCACTCCAATCTTTTTTGGGCTTTATCCTCCCTACTCACTCCAAGGTGCCTAGCAATCGCCAAATTTTAAAAATGTTTGGTCAAAAATTTCAAATTTTCCGGGTTCGCCAGACTTTTTTGGTCAAAAATTATCTATTTTGGCGCCAAAACTTAATCTTTTTCGCATTTTTAGCTTAGTTATAGCAGTATACGTATAACGGAAAACATGCTATTTATACTGTATTTTTAGCATTTTAGCCCATTTTACTCCCCCACTTTTGGACTTCCCCTCTCCACTAGTATGCGGCGTCCCCCCGCTCGCCCACCCCAACTTATTTTTGGCTAGAAAAATCTCCTTCGGTTCATACGGGGCTACCCTAACTATGAATTACCCCTTCCAGGAGTATATATATATATATATATATATATATATATATATATATATATATATCCAGAAGAGGGTTCTGGGGTTGAAACCGCTCCTTTTGAGTTAACAAAATGTAGACATTTTGGGTGGGAGGGAGACTGGGGAGAATTTGAATATTCAACAAAACTAGGGGAGGGGGTCATCGGGCATCGCTTCTCTACGTTATAAACGCTATAAGCGCTTAGCTTCGAATTTCGAATTTTTTTAACCATTTTTGAAAAAGTTTTCGTCCCGCCCAGAAATCCGTGCTCCCCCCAGACCTGGGCGGGACCGCCCCCCGGACTCCCCCCCAAGTAATTTTTGCCTAGGAAAAAGCCAGGAATCTATGGCTCCCCTGCCCCTTTTCGATCCAAAAAGTTAGCTAAGTTTTGCCAAAATTGGTTATTTTAAAATCGCTTGAACACCACGTAAAAACGCCTAAAACAATAAAAACCCTTGTTTTGACAAAAAGCGTTAAAATACAAAAAATTTAGCATTTGTAGGCTATTTTTGCATCTTCTGAGGTTCGCATATAAAATCATAAGTCAAGTCATAAAGTCCATAATACAGTTGAAAACGTGTTGTATATTTCTCGAAATAATAAACAAACACTTTAGGCCACAAATTTGGACATTTTTGATAATTTTTGCAAAATTTACCCTAAACATACCCAATTTTTTGAGGGGGAGACGTCCCCCAAAATCTGGGGGAGGATTGAAAGAATGACGGGGGCATAGGTGCTGGGATTTTTAGTGGGGGGGGGGCGGTCAAAACTTTCAAAACTTTTCCGGCTTCGCCGGAATGTTTTGGTCAAAAATGGTCTATTTTGTTACTCAAACTTGATTTTTGAGCACTTTTAAGCATAGTTATAGCGGTATATGTAGAAAACAGGCAGTTTTTTTACTGCATTTTCGGCATTTTTAGGTCACTTTGGATTCCCCCCCCCCTTTTGGTCTTCCCCCCCACTAGTGGGGGGGCTCCTCCCGCACTAGTGGGGGGCTCCCCCCATTTTTTTCGCCTAGAGAAACTCCAGAGATGTACAGCACATGAATTTAAAATAGGGCTTTAAAATAGGAATTCGCGACATATCGCCAATTATTCGCCTGGCGGTTATCGTAGAAATTTAGCGAAATGTTGCCAAAGCGGAAATCGTGAAATTATCACGATTACCGTAGAATATTGGCGATAAGTGTGCAGAATATTCAAGACAGTCGTGGACGTTTGACGATTGTCGTGCAAAATTAACGAGATATCGCTAGTTTCCCAAGAGTTTCCGTTCCGATTTTCGCGAATAGTCTTTGTACGACGTATCGCCAATATTCTACGATAATCCCGGGCAAGTTTTGGCGATATTTCGCCAAATTTATACGATAACCGCTGAATTTTCGCGATTGTCGCAAGATGAATAATTGGCGATATGTCGCGAAAGGCCCTATTTTAAATGAATGTATGTACTGTACCTGAACGGGCACCCCTCCGCCCAAATGAACATGTCCCGACTGCACCCTCGACATTATGGAGGCTGACCCAACCCCAAGCGGCAAGCTCCTGGCCAGACCGCACCCCCCAAAAATTTGCCAGACCCCACCCTCAAGAACTTTTTTGCAAAAATCGCGTTTTTTGACTAAATGAACAAATATGACCTAGATCGGGTTTTTTGATTTATACTACGTATATACGTAGCTAAAAAAGAGTTGGAAGTGTCAGAATAGCGCTACGACAATTTTTGAGACCTGTGAGGGGTGAGTTTTCCCCCATTTGGGTTTCCCCCCGCTACTTTTTGCATTATACCGACCTAATGGTACAACCTAGAGAAGTGCAAATGGGCTCAGGGGCGCACTGAGGGGGGGGGCGGCCGCCTCCCCCCCCCCGAAACCAGACGTAAAGGAAACATTTTAGTGTCCGCCATACATGCGCAAGGGGTGTACTGAGGGTGTACCAGGCAGGGTTTTTTTTTGAAAATCGGGACTGTGTCAAACTTGTGTCCAGCTAATTTTATTTGTGTCCAGCTAAGAAAAGTGGTGTCCAGAAACAAAATTTCGCGCAGCGCTAATATATATAGTATATTATATAATTATATAATATATAATATATTATATAAGTGGTATTTAACGCGCTATTTTAGTGTAGGAATAAAATTTGTTATTATGCGAATAAATTATATATAGTTGTCTATTGTTTGCAATTGTCTAGCAATTTGCAAGGGTCACTGATGCCACACTTTTCTTGTTGACGTCGCAACCCACAGGAACAAAGTCTGGGGGTGTTTTTTCGTCGAAACTTTTTGCGAACTTTTACGCAGACCTCCAAAATTTTTTGCGGAATTTCGCAAAAAATTGCGAAATTCATATTTTTTAGTTTTTCAAATGTAACATGAATTTTATTAACTAGGTTGTATTTAAACGTATTTTTAACATTTAACGAACATATAGTACGTATTAACCAAGTTACAACTATATTTCAAAAGTCGAAGCATGTGTACGTGGTGTTTTTGACAAGAATATAAAATTTAAACGTAGAGTTGCGGGCGCCCCCAGAAGCTGAGAATTTTTCGTAAAACTGATGAAAATCCTTGATGGAAACACTCAAAACTTTGAAAGGAAATTAGTTTATATACGTATATACTAAAAGAATTTCATTGCATAAGCCTTCACTAATTATTCTATCTCGGATAGGACTAAAAGGTATGAATATAGAAATTCGCGCCGAAGGCGCCAAAATTTTTTGGAATTTTCTGCAAAAAGTACCTGAAACACTTGTATTTATTATCAGAGGTAACTGAAAATTTCTACTCAAGGTCAAAAATTTTTGCGGAACTTTACGCAGAGTTCCGAAAAAAGTTGCGGAATTTTCAAAAAAAGTGCGGAATTTCGCAGTTTTTTTTCGGCGGAGCCCCCCAGAAGCCGAAGAATTTTTTGAAAACTAGCCTTCTAAGAAATTAATATTGGCTAATTTTTGCACAAATAATGGCTAAAGTTACCTTGAAATTTCAACTGCCAAATCGAACTAACTTCATGGATTTGCTAAAGAAACTTCGCCCTAGAGGTGGATTTTCTAAGAAATTATTAAATTAAGTTAAATATAAATGAAATGAGTAAAAATAGAAATGTTAAGCATAGGAGGTAGGTACATAGTTGCGGAACGATTAACCAAGTTAAGATAGGTGGCCAAAGCCTAAAGGAGAAAAAATGTAAGGATAAGAGCGGGGGGTCTGGGGGGCGATAGCCCCCCAGAAAAGTTAGAGCTTTTTTAAAGATTTGGGATGCTCAGGAATTTTTTCTGGACACTTCTCTATGAAAAATTTGGCTGTGTCTACCTTGTGTCCAGCTAAAAATTTTTGTGTCCAGCTAAGAAAATTTGTGTCTGGACACGCTCCTGGACACAAAAAAAACCGTGGTACCAGGTACACCCTAATTTCTGGGAGGACCGCGCAGTGCGCAAGCAAAATCAGGGGACCGCGCAGCGCGAGCAAAGCGAGCGCTGTTCATGATGTCAAAGTTGCGCAATATTTAACAGGAATTATGAATGATTCAGAAAAACCTAACAAAAATTCTGTCTTTAATGACACTGGCAAGTAGATTACAATGTGCTAATTGAGTGCAAAAGGAGTGAGAAATTGAAGACAGGGCTGCATATTTGCTGTTATATGTTTTGAAAATGTCGTGATCGTTACTATTCTACCTATCTTGCCTCGTCTCGCTAGCCCCCCCCCGTCGGGCAAAGGGGGACCGCGCAAAATAATTTCTGGTACACCCTGTGAATTGAGACCTTGCCCATGTATGGTGTCCGCGCGTAGCGCGGACATAACAGTCCAAAAAATTTTGCGGCTTCGGCGCGAAATTGTGTTCATTTTTGCTTAATTTCCCCTTATTTCAGCTTTTTAAACATTTCAATAGCAACTTTTTGACAATATTTTAGCTTTTGGCTCAATTTCGTTCAAATTTTCTCGCCTGCGGCGCTTTTCTAGCTCAATTTCGTTCAATTTTTCGACTTCGGCGCTTTAATGGCATAATTTCTTTAAATTTGTTGCGTTCCAAACGCATTTCATTTCGCATACGTATACAATATATATATTTTAAAAATCTTTTAATAATGGTTGTAGATTGTTCATAATTTCAGAATACTGTTAACTTTTATTTATAAGGCCTGGGCGCGTAAGTGGAAAATGAAATTCAACTCTTCCAAGACAAACTCGCTGTTTGTCTCCAGAAAACCGGACCGCTCGAACATCCGCCGCTTAATGTTCAACGGGGTCGAGATCCACGAGGTCAATCAGTTGGTCCTCCTGGGACTAACCCATGGTTTTTTTTGTGTTTTTTACTGTGTTTTCGCACACTTTTTCTTAGAAAAACACACTTTTTCTTAGAAAAACACACTTAAAAACACACCGAAATTTTGAGATTCAGAAGCAAAATTTTACTAATTTCTTTAAAAGTTTTGAACTACAGAAGACCGTTTCCTGAAAAAATTTTGCGCCTGCGGCGCGCTTGTCTTTTCATTCATTTTTTCAAAACTTTGGCGTCCTACCTCTGTGCTTGTGTCCTTTTTCTTTTGTAATCCTCTAGTATATGTATAAGTATATATATGGTATATATATACAAGTAACAAAAATGCTCCGCACAAAAGGGGATAATATGTGTGTTGGTCGTCTATGTCTATGTCTGTCGTTTAATCCGGTTGAGAAAGAAAGTATATAAATCCGACACAGCAAGTTTGGGTGGGTGGTTCTATGGCGAAAGTTGTTCAGTTCGATGCGGGCCTTCATTTGACTCGAAATTTGACCACTTTTGAAAATTTTAATTTTTGACCCAAAATCGCCAAGTCCCCACCCCACCCCACCACAGCCCTCTACAGCCACTTTAGGTACGCACTTCTATGACAAAAGTTGCTCAGTTCGATGCGGGCTTTCATTTGGTACCAAATTTGACCACTTTTGAAAATTTTAATTTTTGACCCAAAATCGCCAAGTCCCCACCCCACCCCACCACAGCCCTTTACAGCCACTGTAGGTACGCACTTCTATGACAAAAGTTGCTCAGTTCGATGCGGGCTTTCATTTGGTACCAAATTTGACCACTTTTGAAAATTTTAATTTTTGACCCAAAATCGCCTAAGTCCCCACCCCACCCCACCACAGCCCTCTACAGCCACTTTAGGTACGCACTTCTATGACAAAAGTTGCTCAGTTCGATGCGGGCTTTCATTTGGTACCAAATTTGACCACTTTTGAAAAATTTTAGTTTTGACCCAAAATCGCCTAAGTCCCCACCCCCACCCTACCACATCACTCTACAGCCACTTTGAGCATGCAATTCTATGACAAAAGTTGTTCAGCTCACTTAGCGCTTTCATTTGGTACCAAATTTGACCACTTTTGAAAAATCTTATTTTTGACCACTTGACCCCCTACCCGATTTACCCTTCAAACGGCAAAGTGGAGCCAGTCCAGCAAAATGGGTGGGTCGGACGGCAAAAAACGGACTCCGGAAATGAGCTGGGCGCACCAGAAATCCCCTATGGACAAAGTTTTGAGAGGCTATGCACAGTCCTATATGGTGTTCTTGGAAGTCGGTACCGACTTGACCCTCCCGACAGCAAAGTGGAACCAGCCCAGCAATATGGGTGGGTCCGACGGCAAAACTGCTTACGGGAATCAATTCGCCGTGCCAGAAAACCTTTGTATGAAAGAATTGAGCTTTCTAAGTTGAATACACAGCGAGAAATTTCGATTTTTCATTTTTCGAATTTTCACCATTTTTGACCGGCCACTGTGGTCGCATGGGAAGTGATAGAGAAACGAGACTTAGCTATTTAGTTAGTTCAATATATGTAGTTTCTGAATATAAAAAGAAATCGGCTCCAGCTCCTAACGTTCGAGCTGCGCAGCGACCACAAAAATGGTCACTTTTCGCTCTGAGCCGACTTTGCGGCGCCGCTGCGGCGCTGTGGCGCACCTGCGGCGCAAAAAAAGTAGCGATTCTTAAATGGCGCATGGGGTACTACCAGACCCTATACCCCTTTAGGTCCGGCCTCCGCTGCAGATTACGTGAAAGAGGCGGAAAGTCAGGACAATACGACCATTAAATAGGAGAAACCGGAAAAAAAACATCGCCGCCATAACCGGTCCGGGGCACAACTTTTTAACGGAAAGTGATACGGGGCTGAAACTTCGCACACATACTAAACTCGATGTGCTCTACAATTTGCGCATGAAATCTGCGCAGGATCTGCGCAGGATTTTGCGCAGCCTCTGCGCAGCTTATTTTACGGTGTCTCCAGGGACTTTTGACACATATTATAGGGGTCGCTGCCGCGACCCCTATGATATACGTACATACTTATTATTATATTAATGTCTAGCAAACTTAAACTGGACCAAAAGAGTGAATTTTATGGAGAGTTTATTATTCAAGTTAAGTATGACAATGTATATATTTTCTGAAAGCTCAGAAATCAGAGATTTCAAAAATTTTAAAAAATTCTAAAATTTTAGAATTTCAAATTTCAGAAATTTTAGAAACTGTAGGAAAAGAAAAAATAAACGAAAAGTAGTCGAGTTTGGTATCAAATGAAAGGTCTCGTTCAGGAGAACGCGAATATGTATCAATTATGCGGACTTTGGGCGGCACGTGGTTCCAGCGGGCCCATATCCCGAAAAACAAAAGTTGCTCCAATCGCTACAAACTTGGGCTCATTTGAAAGCTCTCATCACGCTGAGTGAAAGTTATAATTGGGTCATCACTCAAAAATGCTGACTGCGAAAGTTTTTCCTCTTTAAACACCAAAAATAGGTAGTTTTAACACTTTTCGAGGGTTTAACCCAGGCTTGCGAAAGCTGTGAGCTGAATCAAGTCAAGCCAGCGCGCTACATTTTGCGTCTCATCATTATACACAACTACGTAAAAATTGCAGCTTTGGACCTTCATGAATGCGTAAGATAAGCTGATTTAAACAAACTTCAAAGAAGCCGCCGTGTCGGTTCCTTTGAAGTTTGTTTAAATTAGCTTATCTTACGCATGCATGAAGATCCAAAGCTGCAATTTTGACGTAGTTGTGTATAATGATGAGACGCAAAATATGGTGCACGGGCTTGACTTGATTCAGCTCACAGCTTTCGCTAGCCTGGATTAAACCCTCCAAAAGTGTCCAAACAGCCCATTTTTCTGGTTTAAAGAGGGATAACTTTCACAGACAGCATTTTTGAGCGATGACCCAATTATAACTTTTACTCAGCGTGACGAAAGCTTTCAAATAAGCCCAAGTTTGTAGCGATTGGAGTAACTTTTGTTTTTCGGGATATGGGCCCGCTGGAACCACGTGCCGCCCAAAATCCGCATAATTGATACATATTCGCGTTCTCCTGAACGAGACCTTTCATTTGATACCAAACTCGCCTACTTTTCGTTTATTTTTTCTTTTCCTACAGTTTCTAAAATTTTAGAATTTCAAATTTCAGAAATTTTAGAATTTTTTAAAATTTTTGAAATCTCTGATTTCTGAGCTTTCAGAAAATATATACATTGTCATACTTAACTTGAATAATAAACTCTCCACAAAATTCGCTCTTTTGGTCCAGTTTAAGTTTGCTAGACTATAGTTTACCACATTATTTACTTTAAGCTGCAATGCTGCATTAAATCTCTAGCACCGTTTCAAAAGAAAATATGGTTTACAAAATCAAAAGGTTCAACTGTTTCCATTGTGGTTTTTTACCGATTTTTAAAAAATTTCCAGCTTCTGGGGGGCTCCGCCCCCTAGACCCCCCGTTGCAACTACGCTTTTCTTCCTTATCTTTCGATGATATTGCGCTCATTTCGTCCAAATCGACCATACACGTCAGTATCTATTGACTTTTATCGCTAGAACGACAAAAACCAACTAGGAATAGGCTATATGTAGTAAAAATAGTCGTAAACGCATTTAAAACGCGAACAATCAATTTTTATAAAAAACACACATTTTCTTAGAAAAACACACTTTTTCTTAGAAAAACACATTGAAAAGCACGGGTCCGAATTTGAAAAAAAAACCCTGGACTAACCTATACCCAAACTCTGTCCTGGGGTCCCCATATCATGAAAAAGGCGGCCACCGCAAGCCGCCTGCTCGGCATGCTACGTCGGTCAAGGTTATACTTACACCAGTCGGCAATCCATCACCTTTATATATCCGCCATCAGGCCATTGTTTGAGTACTGTTTACCGCTTATGTGTAATGCCCCACAGTATGCCATCTCTGCCCTCGAGAGCATCGATTCCAAGGCCTGTCGGCTATTTCCCGACACTCCCTTGGACAACTTGCGCATTCGACAGCGAGTCGGGGCGCTCTCTATCTACCACCAGGCGGTCTCGAATCCTAGTCTGCCGACAATCGCCATTCTTCCACCTCTAACTGAACGGCGGACGAGGACAATTAATAACTCTTTGGCCCGCCAGGTGCCGTACGGAACACCATAGACTCAGTTTCGTCCCGGCCACTACGAAACTCTGGAATAGTGTGCCAGATTCGGTGATGGCACATGCAAATCAACCCAAGACGTTCCGTGCTGCGGTCTACCGCCACCTGAAGCTATCACTCAATGGGTGATTCAACTAAGAAGGTATAAAAATCTTTTTAAAGGTTTCCATTGCGGATTTTTTCATATTTTAAAATTTTCTCAACTTCTGGGGGGCTCCCGTCCCCTGACCCCCCGCGTGGATGAACGGCAATTTCGAAGTCTTGTGCGTCTGCCGAAAGCAAAATTCTCTTCGAAATTCTTACTTTTTTGAAAAACAAATAAATTTTTGAATTTGTTTTTTGTGAATTTTTACTTATTTTCAGCCCCCAGACCCCCCAAATTTTTTCGAGGTCCGCCCCCCCTGAAAAAATTTCCTATGTGCGCCACTGAATGGGCTTAAAAGAAAGATCTAAGTACGCCAAGTACAATGGTATATAAAGTTCTCATCTAGCCCTTATAGTAAAAAAGTTCCAGCCAAAATCCGAAAATGTGGGTTTCCCCCCATGCATAGGTGTAACGGAGATTTGGGGTGGGGGGGGCTCCCCCCCAACATTTTCTGGGGGGGGCCCCCCTCTGGAGACCCCCCCAACCCCCCCCCCAGGACCCCCCTCAACCCTCCCCCAAAAAAATTTTTCAATTTTTATGTCAAAAATCGCATTTTCAGCCGTTTGTAATACTAATAAACATCGAATCATGAAGTAATTTTTACATTAGACAGTGGTTTTAAACTCTAAAACTTGATTGTCCAGGTGTTTCTAAGTTCAAAAGAAGGCTAATATTCAGTCAAAAAGTCCATAAAACTATTAAAAACGTGTATTTCTCGCAATAACAAGTACATTAAGCCAAAAATTTGGGACTTTTTGAAAATTTTTGCAAAATTTACCCTAAAATACCCTTTTTTGGGCCACTTTTCGCGCCCCCGGCGCGACTACCCCCCCCCCGTCCCCCCCAAAAATTTCTGGGGGGGAGTTGACAAAATGCTTGGGGGGGTTACCCCCCCCAACCCCCCCCCACCTTACACCTATGATCCCCATGGCTATATACGCCCCAAGGGCAACTTCAGCCAAATCGAAGACAAAAATTTTTTGAAATAAGGGCAAAGAGAGATCAAGGCGAAAAAATAGCCCCCCCCATCTAAACAAGTGCCAAAAATTTTTCTCAAGGTACACCTATATATGTCTGGGGGGTCGGTGGTGGGGGCTAACGCAACGGCAAAGGGTTCGGTCGGGGTCGGGATGGGTCGGACGGGTTGTTGCAAAAAGTTGAGGGAGAGGTCACGTGGACAATTTTGAGGCGGATGCAAACACAACAGTGGTCGAAACCTTTGGAGGGAGTACCCCAATCCAGTGGTGGCGCCAGTGCGATTTGGGTCCCACCCTTTGGGCTTGGGGGGGGGGGGGTGTCGGGCCCCGCCCTTGATAAATTCTTCCGCTGTTTGTATATATATATGCATACTTTGAGTGTTTTAATAAATTTTTCAAAAATAGGCAAATTTTTACAAAAACTTAAAATTTGGAGAAATTTTTGAAAATGAAGGTAAATTTGCCAAAATTTTTGGATTTCCCAAAAAAGTGGCCGGATTTTGGTCGGCCCCGGCCCCCCTTCAAAACATCCTGGAGCCGCTACTGCCCCCATCTTGTTGAAACTTTACAAACTAACTGAACTCAGACTTAAACAAACTTTACAAAATATATACATAAAGCTAAAAGTTAAAAACGTACATACCAGTTTCCTTTGGGGGGGGGGGGTTGGGAGGTGTATCCTCCCAAAAGTTTTGACCAAATTTACCCCCCCCCAGATTTTTTGACTTACCCTCCGCCTCAGCAATAAATACGTAACTGAACGAAGTACA
>JASAND010012595.1:0-19040 GCA_030248195.1 Trissonchulus latispiculum
GATAATGTAGTATATTAATGGGTGAGGAAGAGCCACAAGCTCCGCAGGCTCCACTGAGCCAGAACTGTCATTTTTATACTACTGGTGATGCTTATTCCAAAAGAAGTTATTGTACATACCATATGTAATGTCGACTATTTAACTAGAATTTAACTTTGAAAGAATTCCACTCAGCATAGCGTCATGTGGGCGCTTTCGCAAGTTAATGTATCATGTCGCCACAGAACTCCGTTGCGCTGCGCCCTGAACGCTGTGTGAAAGGTACCGTACCTTCACCTTGCTTTTGCGGAGATTTGTCCTCGCAAATAGTGCTAGCGTAGAACAATCTCTAGACCAATTACATACTTTTCTTTGCAATACAGTCAACTTGAACGTGGCACGTCCATACGGGTGGAGGTTGACTAAGGTCTTATAAACTATGATTAATGAAATGAGCGCAAATGCTCTAGAGTTCAGGCACAAAGTAACTATTTCAACTTGCCTGAAAATTACTTGATTTCATTAATCCTTGCGTTCGTCGTGATTAATGATATTATCGTTATTGATGACAACAAAGTGCTGTGGCAGAATCGTCTGGAACTTTGCAAATTACATGCCAGTGAATGTACCAACATGTGCCGGCAGTTAGGTCACTAAGCCTCGCTTCAGTGTCTCCAAAGGCTCGCAAGATTTCTTTCTCCAACTAGGGGTGACAAGAAAAAGCTCCAGAACACTCTTAGGCAGTTGTAAGAGCATTCTGGACGAAGACATTCCACATACATTTGTGGTAAAAAGTTCCTCTTATGGTAAAACTGTTGACCCACCAGAGCTAAACTAAGTTTTTTGAAAAAATCCATTCTTGCACCATTGGTTGCTTGGTTGCTTGCTTGGTTCTTGGGGATTCTTAATTTTTCGAAAAGATTTAATTAAATTACACATATTTAAGTTCAAATTTTTCATAGGGGTTCTTGGGATTCTTGGGGGTTCTTACATCTTTTGCAGGAGATTTGAACCTCTACTATCTAGTTTTAAGTGTTTTCTAGATCTTCTGAGGGTCCTGGATTTCGGGGACTCCGAAAGGTGTCGTTGTCTGGACTTAAATCTATCACGAACTTTTTCATCTTGTCGTCAGTTTTCGACTGATACCCATATTGTTGATATTGGATGTATTAGATGCACAAATGTCAGTCTTAATTTCAGAGCAAAGCAAGAGCAACCGCCCCCTCCCCCCGAAAACCCCGGTTAGGCTGCAAATTTGATGACTGAGATACAAACGTAGACAGTATAAACATGGCATGACATGTGAAGTGTCTGCAGGAAAAGATCCGCGACGTTGTCAGGTAGCCGCAGTTTACCGAATGCTGGGTGCAATGACACATGAAAAAATTTGAGAACCTTTTTCCAGATTTCCTGGGGTTCTAACTTTTATCTTGACATGAGCCAGCAAAGCAAATGCCATGTATATGTGTTGACCGATAGTCTTCTCTTTTTAACCAAAGCGCCAAAGCGTGATGCAAACAGCTAGTATACAGACAACCTAAGTTACGTGAACCAAATTATAAATCTTGCATGTGCTAATTTTGAAAAGTGCAATGCCATGCAATATATATGCCCTGCAAATTTCATTGGCATGTTTAGAGATCTTTTGAAGGCCGGCCCGAAGATCTAAATGGCACCAGGGCGGGTCCCAGCTTGTCATTTTTGGCACGGGCAGGGCAGACCTTTAAACCTGTCCCATAGTCGGCTCACCTTTTTAATTGCGCTGTTTGAAAATAACAACCAGACTTCAAGTAAACTTGTGCAACCTGCATTCCAAAGGTGTTTGATGTTCAAAAATTGTGAATACTGAATATTCTCTATGGGTGCAATTAACATATTCAAACCAACTTTACTAAACTCCAAAGTTTAATCCTAACTAGATAACTTGACAGTACAATGCACAATATGAAATGCGGCAAAAATTCACAGTTCACACATTAGTATTACACAAAGTGATACAGAGCAAGCACTACTTCTTCAGACATTACTTATCCATTTAAATAGCGAAAAACAAACAAAACTAACAGTAATGTGAAATGTTGGCCTAGAAATACCAAGAATGGTTAATTAATCTCATAAGTTGCTGTTATTTTAAATTACCGTAAATTAGGCTTACTGGTGGTTAATTATCACAAGTTTGTATTAACTAATAAAAGCCCCACACTGCGATCTTGCAGTACACATCCTGCTAGAAGGTTTTGTTTCAGAGTTCGACTCATCGTGTGTTAAACTAAAAATTTGATTAAAATGGCTTGTTGCTATTGGTTGGTTGCATAACGTTACTGTATTTCATTGGTCAAAATGCATTCGCATGGTTTAACTATAGATTAACGTCAGACTAAGTCAAGATTACCTGAACTTTTCATAATCTGATTTGGTGCAGCACGAAAAAGTTTAGCATAGATTAATTTAATCTTGAGTTTATCTATTCCAATGTTAATCGTAAACATAAGTTAAACTGAAGTTAATCATAAACTTGACCTTGTTTGGTGCAAACGGGCGATAGGCTATAATAAGACCAGGTCCTTTGAAATGCCTGAAGCCGACAAAACCTGAAGTTGTTTTGACAGTGTTGACTATGCGTGTGCACAGCCGGTCTTAGCCCTGTCACGGACAGATTTAGAACTGCTACCTAATACCTAATACTGTAATAAGGTAATTTATTTTTAGGTGCATGAGTTGATTCTGATGCGGAATCCACTATACGTTAATTTAATCTGCATAATCTCCCCAGTCACCCGGTAGGACTGCTTTGTGCCTGACGAATTGCAGCCGATGCTGGAATAATTAAAATGACTACAGTAACACAATCTCCATTGTCGTCATCTCCATGTCTGTCGGGACTTCATTTCTTGATAGCTATTTTTGAATCACTACACAAATTGTTGTGGGAGCGTCGAGGAAGAGATGAGCACGTGATCAGAGCTCCATTGTGCTCTTTGTAACAGACACAAAGAACCACCACTTGTGCCAAATGGCTGCCACTGGCGTAACGGTTAAAAACCTCAACCTTTTCCTTTCCTTTTCAATGTTTCGCAGATTCAACAATGAGGGTGTATGAAAATCATTACTTACATTGGACTAGTACAGTATGTAATCAGCCAACCTGAAACAGAGCGAAAGCGAAGAAATTTGGAAAAGAGCACGAAATATATATTGTGTTACCTTATCTATTTTAAGCCCAAAAATCCATGACGTTTATATTCAATTAATGAATGCTAATTAAGTGACGTTAATTTAGTTGCATACATACTAATTAATAATATCAAGAGTGCATAATGAGTGAGACACTCTTACACTAGCATGAACAAATCATGCTACATATGCTCGGTGCGTTAACTCGGGACCTCCCCGTAACTTCCGGGAGGGGTCCCACTTTGCACTGTCTACACGCTTTTATATAGGCTTGTGCCTGCTCGCTGACTGGCCCATTAGCCTAAGGCTTACTGTAGGTAATTTATTAGTTATTTTAATTAGGTTTATGCAATTAAAAAACTAATTCGGCAAAGTTGTAGCATTTTTCTGCTCTTTTCAATGATATAAAAATCGTTGCATAATACAAAAATACGGAGGAATGTAATCTGCAACAATTTTCATATCATTGAAAAGAACAGAAAAATTTCTACAACGTTGCCGATTTAGTTTTTCAATTGCATTAACCTAATTAAAGTTATAATTGATTAATTACTTAAAATATCTAATAAATTACCTACCATAAGCGTTTGGCTAATGGGCCAATCAGCGAGCAGACACACGCTTATAAGAAAGCTTGTAGACAGTGCAGAGTGGGGCACCTCCCGGAAGTTACGCGGAGGTCCCGAGTTAACGCACCGAGCATATCTAGCATGATTTGTTGTCTCACTTTCTCACTCTTACTATTATAAACTCTTGATAATATAACAACAATAGCAGTTACATTTGGTCTTGATAAACACATAAAACATTATCGATTTGAAACTAACCAGTAAGGAGTTCGCAACGCCTTATTACTTCTTAACCGAATAGGTCCTGCAATGTATAAATATAACAATAAAATATTGAAGCATTCAGTGCAAATGCGTGACAACTATGTAAGTACCTTTTTGCGCCCGATTAAAAGAGTAAAGTTAGGTTTGTTAACTCGTTTAACTCTACAAGCTGGTGAAAATGAACTGTTTCACTATTGTGCGCGAAAGGGATTGAGTTAATTTTAACTAGCTTAACTCGTTTAACTCGCTGTGTGAAAGTGCCCTGAGTGCATCCTCTCGAGACAATATCAATCTACAAGCGTGCTTATCTCTCGTTCTGATAACTGTTAATTTGCCTCAAAGACACTGAAGCAGTCTCTAGTTTCAAAATTTCAACGCTATGAACCGGTTACTATAGCCATACTATTCGGTTTAATACCCGTATAGACTGGATATGTTCCACTGTAAACGTTTCAAACAGTTTGAAGGACATACGTTAAAGAAATGAAAGTTATACACCACGAGGCACCCGAAAAGATCGGGCACCTGGCGGGGTTCGAACCAGCGTCTTCTGCTGCATAACCTGCAAATTGTGAAGTCCATTTGACAATTCTAATAGAGTGGTCCACAGGACGAAGCTAGCGTAAAGTGTGAATGAAGTCACAAAACAACTTTGATATTCGACAAAATTCATACACATTTTTGAAGCATCTTTTAGAATCTGAAATATAAGTGCTGCGATTGGCTCCATGTCTAGCAAATATAAAAAAGTCTGACCTTCTTTATTTGACAGTTCTTCCCCTCGTTTGAAGCGTCTTATCGTCGCAGGCCCGTAGACTCTGAACAGACAGTAACAGCTGAACGGTCATATACAACGCGTATGGCTCGCTCAAGCATCTTGCATAAATCTTGTAATAAGCCTAACCTTAACCACTCAAACAGCGTAAAACAGTCCTCAGGCCTTTCAAGCGTCTGTAACCTGTCGCCAATGGCTTTCAATGAAAATGACATGAACGCCAGAAAGCCAGAAACATTCAGGACTCCGCGAAATTTATCCCTCAGTTCTTCTCTTAATCCAGCTGAATCACGCTAGCAGGAATTCATTGCCAGTGTGCATGACATTATGAGTGAACTGTGAACATGAACTGAAACTTATTCGGATCCTGCAATGCAGATTAAATTATGCCTTTATCGTATGCATTTACCTTTAAAGCTGAAAATGTCGACTAAGATAAAATGATGTAGACCTACCTTCGCCTCCGAGGTGCCGCCGAAGGGCCAGCTTGCGGGATGGGCGGTAACTAAAATTAAAGTGTTAAATTAGTGACAGCCAGTGTCACGCGTGTTCCATCGTACGGCATGGCCGAATAGTCATAACCTAAAATTTACCTGCTGCTAATAGGATGATTAGTTGTTTAGTGAAAAGCTGAAGATTATTTAGCATATTTTATAATTACGAACGTAGGTTCACAGTTTTTTAATATTTATGTAAATTCGTATTACTTTTCATACTTTTCAGTGCATATACGTATGAATACGATTATTATACGAGATTTTATGCTGCATAGCCAGCCTTATTTTACTTTACAAACGGCATAGCATATCCTTTCCTTCGCAATTTGTATACTGTCAGCAACATCAAACCTGAAAACCCTCATTTTAAATGTGTTTTCCGATGCTTAAACTAGTACTATGTTGTGCACATGGGCCCGTCAAGAGAAGCCAGCCCAAGTCTAGAGGTGGCAGGCCGGTCGGGGACAATTTTTCCGGTCTATCACTTCAAATTGGCTATCATGCCCTGACAGTTGAAAGCATCAAGTCCCTTATATTTTTTTCAGACTTGTGTTAAATTCAGGGACAGACATGTTACAAATAGTGAGTTTTATCTTCTGAGGATAACATGAAAATAATTGGTTGAAAAGAAAAAGCAAAATTGAAAACCTGTTCCTGGTTTCTCTCCTGGGAATTGTTCTGCAACTGGATTCCTGCCGGGGAGTTTGCTCGCTGAGCTTCTTCTTGAAGCCGTACCACATTGTCAGCTTCTGTGGCCGCTGCATTAATCTAATAAAATTATGTAACAATCAACAATCCGTTGAATTTTATAATTTGAAGTTTAAAATTGAATTTTAGACGTTTAGGCGATCCGGTGAAACCTGTGAAACAATTCCTAGAATATTGGAAACAATGTAAAAGCTAGATACATTGTGGTATACATGTGCTGCTAAATGTGAAGGAATAGTAATAGAACTCTCGGCAGCTGATGTTTATCAGTATTGTCACAATGACATAAAACTAAAGTGATTTTAGCACTTTGTTGCTTATATGAAGCATGCCTTCAATGTGTGCTCATGAAAATCATTAAAATCCGTACATTCAATTGAAGTAATAGTCCCTCAAGACGTGTAAACCACTGGTCAATCAGGCCGCAAAATGCCTAAAATATCACCCTAACTTGTGGGGAATAGCACCTGTTTTCTACGGGATTTCATTTTATTTTATATTTTGCTTGTGCGGCCCCAACCCTAAAGCAACAAGCTTTGCGGAAAGGATATGACAGTACAGAAAGCTGCTTGTGTTCTAATTTCCACAAATGTTCATCTCTACACGTTATTTTTTGCTTGGACTAATTATTAATTAATGATTTTGATTTAATGCGAACTTGGTTTTTCGTGACTATCCTAGACCCACCGCTCCGTAAACTAGATCCGACAGCTCTGAAATATTTTCAATGAACCATGAATGGATTGATGACAGTATTAAATTGATTGAATTGATATGCTAATTAGATTGATAACAGTATACATACTGGATTACAGCTGCTGAGTCCTCACATTGTCAGACTAGTCAATTGACGTAACGGTACAAATAATAGAAAGAATTAATTAATTAATATGAAAGTTCACATGATTACTCTCTTTCAATTATTCTAATCATCTTGTTTACGAAAGTTCTCTCAAGAGAATAATTACGTTAGCTGCTTCAGTAATTTAAACACAATGGAGAAAGTGTGGATGTGCAAATGATCCTAAGCTGAATGAAATATAATTACGTAGGGTCTATAAATTGTCTTTTTAAATGTAAAGCAAAACAAGCAACAGAATTATGCAAAATTGGTGTGTACTGTGGAGAATATACTAGGCCTGCTAATTATTAGGTAAACATTTTTCGAAAACTAATCCTGTAAACATTGCAGACTGCGTTTAATGTACGTTTAAATATGGGATCATAGTTTGGCATAACGATTCGCTGGAGGGGCAACCGAGGACCTTCTTAGGACTAATACAAATATTGGCACTGATTAGCATTAGCATTAATTTAGCAGAAAGCAGGGATGATTCTATGCTGCAACCCAGAAAAGATAGACTAATGAACTGACAATTAGTTTACTTGAAACTGTTTCTAAATAAACGGCTGTTCTTCGTATAGAATGATTATTCCCAAAATGTACATTCAGATTACCTGTTTATCGTTACTAACACGTTAACACTACCTTCTGTAGATTAATAATTAACAATATAGGTTCACTATTTTAAAAGTGGTGGATGCAAGAATACAATAAGACTACTTTAAAGGTGGTGAATACAAGAATACAATTTCCAAAATGTATATGTAGATCACCGGTTTGGCGATACTTACACATTATCGCTACCTTCTGCGGATTACTAACTAAAACTGTATATGTTAACTATCTTAAGGGGTGAATACAAGAAAAAATAGAGACTTAATGTTAGGTGATAATAGCTGTATGCAGACTTTTAAAAAGCTTTATGGATGCTATAAGGATTTTTGCAGTTTTCAATAAAAGTGTTCACGTGCGGATGGGTAATCTGGAAAGATTTCTACACATTTCATAGAAGCAACATTTGAACGTTCTACCAGGGATTTAAATGTAAATTTTAAAAATTTCAGAAGGCTCCTGTAGCAAATCGCAATGAAGCCTTTAATTTTTGGCTTCAACCATGAATAAAAACTGATCTAAACTCTGACTCAAAAATGCAGGAAACGTAATTGTACTAATTTTGCAGTACATTTATGCTGCAGCAATTTATATATTTTTAGAACCGTCATTGCATGAACCTTCTTTTGGTTGAAAAAATAGAAAAATAAAAACACATTAAAATGATGTTGATTTTTTGGGTTTTGAAAAGTTAGTAGATGCCAGCAACTAGCCAGTTAGTTAGGAGACATGTATTATATAATGGCTGACCTATGAAGTCGTCAACTTCGTTTTTGTGTTACAGAATTATAATACCAAACATTGTACGATTAAAGTATATATTCGATAAAGTGACAGAATATAGCAATTTTCGAAATTACAAATGTAGGCTAAAATCTCTGGGCTATGACCAATTGGTCCAAAACCTTCAACGACCCTGCCGGGAAGAGCTGTAAAAATACAATAAAATACAACAGAGTCTATCATATTATTCTATAGAATCTATACCATAGAATTGGCTATCAAATATCAATGGTGTCACATTCCTTAAAATAGTAATTGTTGCAATTGTAATTGTAATGGCAATCAATGTTATTTATATTTAGCACATAACGCATAACTTATATTTAGCACATAACACATAGCATAATGAAAAAACAATGTAATTAGTATAACCATAAAAATCCAATGTAATTTTAATTTAAACGTAAACGGTGTCAACAATACAGAATGGAGTAAACATAAACTGGAAATTTAAAGAAATGCAAAGAAGACGGCACATTGAAAGATTGAAATGCTGCCACTAGACTATTTTAAAACTTATTTGTATATTGCAAATCAGATCAGAGATGCCAATTTTTTAGACGCAGGAGCACTAATTATGACAACTCAGCTGATGTTTTGTATGTTCTTCTGTGTTAATATTTGAACATCGTGTACCTTTTTCAGAAATAAAGTTCGGACCAAGCAGTATATTCTTCGTTTCTTTCTTAACAGTCATGCTCGAAGTAAGTATGTTTGTTTTGGAGCAGTTGTAAAAATATGAAAATATCTACAATAAGCTGGGAATCCAATTTAAAAACTTATTAACACATTTGTTTGCATTTGTTTAAATTCAGGTGAGGTATTAGCCAACGAGATCCTTGCTGTGCCAAATTAACTGCTTAGACAATCGTATCCTCCTATTCCATACTATTTCTATATTAACTATTCAATTACATATATATATATATATATATATATATATATATATATATATATATATATATATATATATATATATATATATATATATATATATATATATATATATATATATATATATATATATATATATATATATATATATATATATATATATATATATATATATATATATATATATATTTGTGTGTTCCTTTCAAAGCAATGGTGCAGGCCTCATGCGATCCCTGCGAATGCACCTCGAACATCTGGCCATCCGTCGAGTCGCTTTCATGCATGGTTCGGAACGAGCTCTGGAAGTACTTCACTTCCCGAGGGCTCAAGGTCCACACACATCTGAAGAGCCTAGACTTGCAGGACTGCGGCCGAAATCGCGATGCCAAGGTAAGCGGAGTTAAAGCTTTATTTTTTCGAGAGGAAAAATACAAGGAACCTTTATGTCTTGTTGTCTTCAATCATTCGAAAGTTATAGAAACTTAACAGTATAACTTATTTTCAAATCATGCTGTATATTATTCTTGTGCCAATTTCTTATTTCAGAAACTGTTGGAGGCAAATTCGAGTCTGACAGCGCTCCGCTACTTATGCCTATTGTACAATTCAAAGACAACAGTCGGGGCGGAGGTTTTGGCAGAAGTCTCCAACAAAACTTGCCTATTGTACAAATCAAAGACAACGGTCGGGGCGGAGGTCTTGGCAGAAGTCTCCAACAAAACTTCAAGGTTTTAAAATTATTAAATTTGAAAGAAGTATCAGAAGCATACGCTGTAGCAAGCTGTAAGCAGTAAGCTGTAAGCTCGTACTGCTGTAAGCAGCTACGAGTAGCATAATCAAGTCAAATCAAGTGAAGTCAAGTCAGGTCGTTTATTACTAAAATGTACTGTCTTACAAAAACATCAACAAGGTTACGACAGTGTCCCTAGGGCCGATGTTTATATGTTGGATAAAACTTCCAACGTCGACCTTATCCCTGGCCATGTGGTAGAAGACGTAGCAACAGATTAAGACACAAAGATACTGAGTCAATAAGTAAATATAAATTTGAACGAATACTTACAGAAAGGAATGATGCAAATAAGTAGAGCGCACAGGGGCTATTTTAAGTCCCTGAACCCATGGATGAAATTTTATAAAAGCGGTTCCATGATTTTCAATTTCGTTTGAAACTACTAGATAAATAAAATCAAGTCATCAAGTTAATAAGAGAGATTGAAAGAAAAGTTTAACAGCAGTCGTTACTTACCCTGTAATTTACAAAGAGTGAATGCCTTTCTTTATTTTCGCGACTTCGAAAACAGGAGACGCTTACTACGGTGCCTTCAACTGGATGCGCTGCAGCAGATCAGAAAGTTCCAGATTTGTCTGGAATCATGAACGTGCTAGCCATGCAGAAAAGTCTGGCATTAGTTCGACTTTTGGACGACTAAGAGTACGTTACTAGGGGACGATAAAACGTTAAGAGAACTGGGACCCATACTGTCTAAGTGTCTAATGTACGTTCATCATTCATTACCAAGGGGTCGGATCCCTTTCGAGAGAGTTTGAAAGGTTTGAGATTTTTAAATTGGCAATAAACGCCAAATACATGCAAAAGTTATAAAATTTCAAATGCTAGGAACTGCCAGTAGCCAAAGAAAATGATAGCGTTCTGAATCAACTGTGGCAAACTCACTGTTCAAGTTCAGGGCTACAAACCTTACAATTTCATAATTGAGCCTTACATTGTAGGCGGAAACAAACATTGCTATTGTCACTGTAAACTCGGTCATTGCACATCGTTAAATCAGCAGAAAACTATGCAGAAAAGCGCCTGTTGGCGTTGCAAAATTTACATTTTGAAGCACAATGAAATCGCCTTCAGCATACGCTGACAGTGCATATGAAGAAAGGTGATGTTACGCCCAATGTGTGGTCATCTCCGATCTTACCAAATTGCACATGTCAGCTACTACCCGTAGGTTCTCTGGTTCCCTATTCAAGATTAATTGTTTGCGTAAATTGTTTCTATCATTCCGTAGAGCCCTTGAAAGGTCAAAGTGTCTTTGTCTGGCGACTTGTTGCAAAACTAGTGATTCTTTTAGTAACATGTTTATGCGAAACTTAATTTTGGAAAATTTTAGTTGTAATATATATATATATATTTTTTTTGGCAATTTTTGCCCAATGTCACAGCAACTTCTGGACATCGCCGAGGGAGAATTCCCCTTCCGTCTTATCCACCTATGGTATCTCTTTCAATTTCAGGTTCTTAACCTGAAGCACAATGACCTGTCAGAGCTTGGCCCACTAATAATTTAGTACTGGGGTCTCGGTCACTTCAGACCGTCCAAGTGGTCGACAACGATTTTTCGGATGAAGCAATTCAGCAATTTGATTCCTGGATGGAGGAGATAAGGGTGGTATGTCTACCCTCTGGACAGATTTTTGAGTTAGAGTAAGATTAGGTGAGTGAAATAATATCTTTTCTGCTTGGATATGCAGCTTGGAAGTACGTCAAGCTTATAAATTTAGCTGTTGGTGCACTCAGAAGCTGTACCTTAGCAATGATGTGTAATTCTGTACAGTTTGACCAAGAGTACATAACAGATAAGAGTGTGACAGCTGGCAGGCTGTCTGTTATCAAGTCATGACACATGCTCTGCACGCTAACGGCTGACCCTCCCATAAACGTGTACCTAGTGACCCCCACAAACGTGTGCCCAGTACACGTTTCAGTACGCTCACTCACCGTATCTTTACGTGTTAAAGCTCGAAAACACAACGCCTGCGTGCGTCCAATTTGTGTCTGCTTCGAGCTTTAGAACGCAAAGATAGCGTGCAAATTTCTTTGAACTTAGCATACACGTTAGTGGGGGTCAGCCGTTAGCGAACATAGCATGTACCCAGAGCTGAAAACAGAAAGCTTGCCTGCTGCCAGACTCTTATTATGTACTCTTGGATTGACCTAAGAAAGTGTTATAACTTGCCAACTGGAACCTTGCGGATAAGCCAGTGATGTAAAAATAAATTCTTTGTAAATCTACAGATTATTTTCCAAGTTTAAAGTCTCAGTTTAACTGCAGATCAGAAAATTATATACAGAAATCGAGAAATGTATCAGTGGTGGAACTCCAGCTTATAAGCCATCGTTAGGACATCTACTAGATCTAAAATAGCTATTTCACCTTTGCATCCACACTTGGTAACTGATAACATTTGGACTTTTTATATTTGGAAGCTGATCTATTCATCATTGTAAAGCTGATACCGAGCATGTTCACATTGCAAAATGGAACTAGCAAATGGCAACTAGCTTAACTAGCTATCAACTAACTAACAAACTAACTAGTTAGTAAAAACATGCACATAGTTTTTGAAACGTCCCTGTAAAGGAGGAAATAGTCATTGTTAATGTAATTGTGTTTACTGTCCGCGTTCACTGTTTTACGTCAGGTTTTAGGTTTTATATCTTTTGCGTCGTTTGGTATCATTGAAACGTGTCTACCTAGTTTGGATTTTTCGCAAACTTACCAAACGCGGCCACAATTTTTGACCAAAATTTTTTCTGAAATAGTTTTAAGCAACAAGGAAATTTTCGTATCCAATGTGTTTATGAGATAATTTGAAAGGGACGGTTTTTTGATTGTCAAAATATCATTTCAGTATGCAGAAATTGAGCATTTTCTGAAAATTTGGCATTTTATCCAACTTTGAAAAATCATTGCTCTTGGTTGGAGGCTGATTAAGAGAAAAACAAAACAACCGCCCCGGACAAATTGTGCAAACATACTGTGTGCAAAATATCTTTCAGATCCACCCATTAGTTGTGGAGCACTCTTCGGTCAAAAAATTTTGGCCGCAATTTGACGAAATCAGTTATTTCGACCAGAACTTTAGACTCATTCAGTGTACAGGGATCTAAGTAACCTAATTTGTGCCTCTTTCGAAGCTCTTTCATTTGAGTTAAAACTTCTCTACGCTTGTAGTGTACGATTCGACGAAACTTGTTTTCAGCAAGATCGTGTCAAAAATAACCAATTTTCGAGCAAAAATTGATCAAAAATTCACTGCTCTAAAACGATAAGTGCTAGAGACTTATGTCTAAAAGCAAAGTTGTAGAGCACATAATAAGCTTCAAAATGATTATAGTGGCTGGGAATAATTTTCTATACATAGTTCTAGAAATTCAAATTTCTGTTTCTCACTGTACATGTATGTTATGAAGCTGGCGTTTTTGCAGGGCGTTTATTATCCTTCCCGATGTATTTTCTAAAACTTTGAATGAAATCGGGCAATAATTGCACTTTCGGCAACTATATCTGTACGTAGGGGAGCACGACTTTAAGAACTACAAGTGGGCCAGGTTCCTGCGGAGATCCCTGGTGATGAAAACCATGACGAAGCTCTGGTTTTTGTGAACGTGGGCGAGCCGGAGGAGCCAGTCCAGCCAGAAGTGGAGGTGGCGTTGGCTGCGGAGTGGTCAGGATTGAGGTCGCTCAGGAAACGGGGGAGGAACTCTCGGAGGGAAAGGATTTGGATGCCAGTTATGCCGAAGAGATTATGGACGTGGCTGAACGTCGTTCGGCTCCCCTCAGTCCTCCGTGGAACTGCCTTCTAATGCTGTGCAGTTCTCGCAAAGCGGCAGACGCTTGTGGCTCCCGAGATTGCCCCGGTCAACCAACTGGCTCAGGGCGCTATCTGTCGCCCACCTGGTCCGGCCTATCCCCAACCGGATTTGAAGTTCCCGTATCCGGCTCAGTCCCAAGATGAGGACAAACAGCCGTACTATAATTGAAGTGGAAGATGACTATCGTTCTTATTAATTGTGATTTTAGTAGTCAGATTCTGAGCGAGAGTACGAAGATCACTAAGTCCAAACCTTTCTTCTGCTGCTTCAATTAACACCTGCTCTTTCACTGTTGTAAACCAGGACCGCCTGCTCCTTCTTAGGTCAGCATTCATCTACATTTCTAAAAATTCCTGAAGAGCTGCGCGACACCTCACGGCCTAAAAGGTGGGACGTGACTGTTACCTACCTGAACCTACCTCCCTACTCTACCCTACCTACAGGGTTTTGCTGCACTGGAACACAAAGAAAATTTCCCCCACACGATTGGAAAGTTTCCTTGGTAGGTTTCCTGTGTGTCCTACTGGCTGCCAAATGGACTTCATATGTCCGGAGTCAGAATATTTCAATTGGCGCTCTATACTCAACGGGTGGAGATATTTTCATTGATCTAATTACAGGATCAATGTTGCACACTGACAGTCAAATCTGATTCAGTCAACATCAAGTGTTTATTATAGAGAAATATTGGGAAACTTGGCTCTTCCTGATAGAAACGGGCTGCGAGAAGCTCGGCGCATTAAGTCAAAAATCTCGGGTGGACTTACCTTTGTTTATCATGTGTTTATATTCATCTGTAGTAAACCGCATTTGACTGGCTAATCGCCTACCTTATGTTAAATTTATGTGTATAAGGGGACCCCCACGGTCTCAGCGGGTGGGGGTACCGCTGGTCGTTGTTAAGCGTGTGTTTATATGCGACCAAAATGAAATGCACTTATGAGGATTGCTGTAGTTAAGTAGCCTTTCAAATGTTTTTCAGTTTGCTCACATATGCACACTCGTATAGGAACTGTCTCAAAATTCAGTATCAAATAAATCGTATTTTTTAGCAAAAATACATTTTGAAAATCGAAAAAAAACATTGTTAAAACGTCATTACATTGCTTCTCTCAGAAGTGTTGTGACGAAAAACAACACAACGTTCGTTCAAAGACGAACTCACAATCCCAGACCCCATTTCAGGGATCAATTGATGCCGTGAGCTACTCAGTATGGACGTGTGCCATTGACTGCGGACATGTGTCGCAGAGAATGGACACGAGCCGGTAAGGTGCGGTGGTGTAAAAGTGTCCAGGAAACTTTCTGACTTTCGCCGGACACGAGCCGGCAAGGTGCGGTGGTGGAAAAGTGTCCAGGAAACTTTTCGACTTTCGCCGGACATGAGCCGGCAAGTTGCGGTGGTGTAAAAGTGTCCAGGACGTTGCGCGACTCTCTAAGGACATGAGCCGGCAAGGTGCGGTGGTGGAAAAGTGTCCAGGAAACTTCACCACTCTCTCCGGACATGAGTAGGCAAGGTGCGGTGGTGTAAAAGTGTCCTGGAAAAGTGTCGAGTAATTCTCGCGGGGGCTCGAATCACGGACAGTAGAGCCACATAGTGTTCTCACTAGGATTTGACAGACGCACATGCTGAGCTTCCGCCTGTATGGAGTTGCAATATTCCCGATGGTCTGTATTCTATTGCAGAAAGGCCACGTCTTAAATTCTTTCCATTTTCACATGTCTTGTTGCTGTTCTCCTGTTCGCAGTGCCATTTTGTTTTCGCTTGCTTAATTTGTATTTTATCACTTTATCACTGTGTCCACGGATATAATGTATTGTTACAGTAAATAGAAGCAATAAGTGTAGTCTCTCTAGTACACGGAGGTAGCGATTAAGAAGAGTTCTGCCTAAAAGCGATGACTCAAACTGTGAAGTCTTTTCATCTGAAAACGTAAGGAAATCAGACAGAGAAAAAATTGCTAATCCTGGTATGGTCGTTCAACTGTTGTCTCTGTGGTGTAGTGGCCGGTCAACTCGTCTGACCTGATTCCAGAACAGGCCATTTCTTTACTTTCAATGATGAGTGAAAAGCTGAACTTCCCATTTCCCTTCTTTCTCCTAGGTACTGGTTTCAAGTGTAAGGAGCCATGACCGTTCCTGTATTGGACTTGCCCTCGGTCTTCTGGTCCACCACTATGGTTGAAGCGCTACGAAAATAAGTCTTCATTAAATTGACTGTTTCCAAATTGACGTTTGTCTAGTGTTGCTGAAGTCCCTGAAAACAGAATTTATTCCTGAAACATTTGAGAATGTTGACTAAAACTGAAACTGCGACTGAAATTATTCCAGATTGAAATTCAAACGGAAGTCATTTTCAGTTCTTTTGAAAAATTGGAAAATTTAAAGTGGGATCCAACTGGTTGACCAACACTTCCATTTTTGAGTTTCGACTGCAGTCCGACAATCCGCAAAATTCCAGGATAGGCAGAACTTGTCTCGCTGAAACCGAAATTGTAACGTATTTGGAGCCGAATCTGAAAGTGAAACTGAGCTAAAGTAAGAGCTGAAACTGAAACTGGAACTAAACAGGCATACATTACACGGGGTTTCGATTCGATTCTAAGGGGTCTACCCCGACCTCGGCTACTAACATTGGGGAAAGAGCACCCCCATGACATTGCGCCCCAATGGTGGGAGAAATGAGGTATATTATGTTCACTCCGAATTCTAGCTGACAGGTTTGCACCAAATAAAAGGTTTCCATTCCATAGCGCCAGTTTGCAAATTTTAGACGATTTTCAAGTTCAAGGTAGCATTGCTTTTGTAAGGGCTTAATTAGGGCTTAAAAGGGCGTAATTGCTTGCATTTCGTAAGGGTTGCAGTCACAGTATAACGTGGGGAAGAATGGGTAAATGGAGCCCCCAGGCCTCACGAAATGGGTAAACCAAACCCCACCAGTGAGAAGAAAACAAGGAAAGACTCTCTCTGCCAGGGCAAAAAGGTAGATCCCTCCGAGGTTTTTACCAAAACGTTCTTAAGCAAAATTTAACGAGTTTTAAAAACTAGCTTAAAATTGCTAATTTTAGGCAAAAGACTGTTCAAAGTCGCTCTTTCTTGCTAATTTTGGAGTAGACCCCTTACAATTTTGCAATTTGTTTGGGGTAGACTAGACTCTTCGTCGATGTCGGGGTAGACTCCCAGACCACAATTGGGCTCGTGTTAATGTTATGTTAATGTTAATGGTTGCAGCAAAGCTAATATCATGTGTTTTTTGTTGACCAATATGTCTTCCCTGATCGTAGCGAAGCGCCAAAGCGTTAATGAACCATGGCAAATGTTAAGGTATCTGCTTTGACAATGAAATGCTTTATACTTGTCGCAAAAATGAACCAACCCCAAAATTCTTTGGACGAGGCCTTATCCCCGCTCCCTTAAATTATACGCAAAATGTATTTGCAAAATGGCAATCTCTAGGCACAAAGTCAAATCGGTTTTCTCTAGAAAAATAAGAGTCCGTCAACATGACTGTCATCAAACCATTCCCGATTTGCCCAGCAGCTATTTTAAGGTTGCAAAGCTGGGATCGATAAGTTATACTATATAGCAGTCTCGTATACGAGAGTATTTTCCCCGAAATCTCCTCTTTTTGTGAAAATTGCTAAAAACGTCGAATGGCAATTATATGTTTCTTTCCATTCTATCTTATGTCAACTGAAGCAAATCTGGAAATAAGCAAGCATCCTTTAAGTGAACGTTTAGGTTTGCCTGTACTTCGAATTAGTAGCAGTGTTTCCACCGATCCGATTTGTGCCAACTTTGTCGGCAGGGCGGCCAGCCTACCCAGCTGTTGAATGAATTCGTTTTCTATAGCTTGGAGAAAAGTATATTATTGATTTTGAAATTGAAGTGCATCTCTATCTGGAGGAAAATAGGAATTGTTAATGCCGGTTTGGTCGCTTCGGTTTATCTTCAGATGTCAGAACTTCCTATGTCCTAATTTCATTCGTCAGAAACTAGCTCTTGAGACTTGTGTTAGTCAAAATTTATGTTTTGAACCTAATATATACATCGGTTGAATTTTCGCTTGTCAGAATTTCATTAGTCAGAATTTTGTTTGTCAGAATTTTGCAAAACACAATTGCCTTTTTGCGCAAAGCCTAACAAGATGGCTGACATTGATAAGAGTAAAAGAAACTTTCAATTTGACAGACTAGTCAATGCGAACATTCTTATCACTGACTTAGTGAAAAACTAGGAACACTTATGAAAAATTCAAAAGGCTTCCTCTGCCTGGATTTCCTCTATGTCATAGCACAAACGAAAGTTTTGGCAGATTTGGTAGTTTTGACACACCGGAGTCTATTACTGACATCGGTGGAGGTGATCCTGCAGCTTATGTTTAGCAGTTCCGTTGGAGAGCGGACAATTTGGTTTCTCAGCGAGAGTAGAAGTTACGATCTGTTAACCAGCTCCAAGAGTTAGAGCAAAAGCCGTACCATTAGATTTTCGATGTTCTTATATGGTTAGAATATTTCTCTAAAGCAGTTTCAGCCATTTTAAAATCGATAATTCAGTAAAGGAAATGGTCGCTCACTCTAGTATACATATACTCTATATGTAGGCAAACTCTACATAAGAAAAAACAGTACAGCCAACAAAACAAGCAAAGCCCACACTAACACACAACTCCCACTTAAGGTACTGGTTTCCTTTCGGGTGTTTTTTTTGACTCATACGGCTATAATGCTTTACGTAAATGGCTAAAACTTACGGAATAACCTATTTTTTCGTACTCTTTAACATTCTAGGACAGGTCTCCTATTTTAGGTAAAAAGATAAGAAAGTTTTGGTCTTTGGC
This sequence comes from Trissonchulus latispiculum, assembly GCA_030248195.1. NCBI lineage: Eukaryota > Metazoa > Nematoda > Enoplea > Enoplida > Ironidae > Trissonchulus > Trissonchulus latispiculum. Next base: position 18,552 of record JASAND010012595.1, read on the forward strand.
GTTAAGCTCCCAGTAAACAGACAGGCACCGGAATGGTTGCTACGGCTGGAAGAAGGACACGAAAAATGGACATTTTTGCTCCTGCAACCTTTGAGCCATCTCCAGTGGTTGCGTCAGTCTAAGCAAAGTATTACCATATTTACAGTCAAAAAATAGCCATTTTCGAGGAAATCAGTTTTTACAAAATTACTGCCGAATCTTACGGACAATTTGAGAATTGCATTATTACTCAATAGATACACAGTCTAAACCTAGCAATGGCTATTCGCTGGAGTTCGGTGCTTTAAACTATAGAAGATTTGGCGGAAAAACCATTTTGGCAATTATTATTTTGTTTAGAACACTCGATTTCTCGAACTACATGACGGATTCAGAGAGTTTTGGCAGAGTGGAAATTGGCACTTCTGCGGAGGAACGTTATTCTTATTTTGGGCTAAAACATATCGAGTAGCAAAGAAAACTCAACGCAAACTTGCCAAATTTTGTGCT
>JASAND010012597.1:0-15005 GCA_030248195.1 Trissonchulus latispiculum
GGAAATGACAGCCTCAACGGCGGCTGTCATTTCCCTGTCTACTGTAATCTACTACTGTCCGGCTGTCTTCATAGCTACCCAACTGTGAAACAAACCAAGGAAACGGACAATCAATTTTACTCTATCTGATATAAGGTGGAGAACTAAAATTACAATTACGAGTCAAACGTAAAATTCTCTCAATCACACACTACTATAATATATAATTACAATATGTGCAGTGCAGACAACATATATAGCACAAATTACCAAGTGCTACACATGTTAAGTATAACACAGATAGCGAGCAAGGGAAGAAAATACTCCAGGAATATATTAACACTTCACAAACCACAAAAATAAAATGTAACTATTTCACTGACAGTCAAACATTAAATTTTATTTCACTTCTGGAAACGGTAACAACTGATAAAACAAATTCCCAAAATACGGGAAACCTTTATCAAACTGCAACTCCTTTGGAACTGAACACGAAACGGATGGATCGAATCCAAAACGTGCATAAATACTCAGCTTCTTTTAGTTCATTAGAAAGGTTAGGATGCCCCAGCTTAACTGTAACAAAGCAAATTAAAACACAGGTATACGTCATGCACTTGTACATAAGTAGTGTTTTAGAACGGACGTTCGGCCGTTCAGCCGCCGGCTTAACACAAATATTTATAGTTAACGCAACAACTTGAGCAGAGCAGCAAATGTTTACAAAAGAAATCCAACGCTGAATGTGAACCTTTTCCAAATATATAAATTAAAACAACCAATTCCATTGCCTTTGTAATGCATAACATAAATATTTTGCAACTTTCTAGCTCAGATTGCCTTCAAACACTGAAGAATATGTCTGGTTATTCGCCGGCCAGCCGGTGGCATTTTTTTGGCGGCCGGCCGCCGGCCGGTTGAACCCGGCCGTTCTAAAACACTATACATAACCCGAGCTGATTGAACTGTCAAAAAACAATCAATCAGAACATGGTAAATGAAAAATCAAAAGTGATCCAACGGTTCAAGTAAGATTTGGAACAGAGAGTTTGCTTTAACGGTACAGTTGCAAAAACCCTGGACTCATGAAAGAACGAACGAAACTAAGATGTATCACTACAGCACCTCCGACCCTAAAAATTCGGGCTATAATGGAGATCGAACCATTGGCGATCTAGGCCAACGCTCCACCGATTGAGCCACCCAGGCACAATCGAACCAAGCTTAAGTTTGAATTTGTTCCCAAACTGCAGTGACATTTTAGAAGACGCTTTCGCGCCAGTTTAGAGATGTGTGTGTTTCTACGAGGGTAACACTTCTTGAGGTCCCCATAGTTCAACAGGCACGAATTTGTGGGGCGCGAAATTATTAATCAATATCCGACTGCTGCCTTTCTAAGCGCTTGCGCATTTACGCTACACATTTTAGATACGCTACACACAGAATGCGTATTCCAGCAGTTACACAGATTAGAAACATGCGGCCGGAACACAGAATACGAAGACGGTAAAATGTTTCGGCAATGGGTGCCGTCGCCCCCCCCCCACCCCAAAAAACCTAGAATAGTCAGTATGAAGGGTGGAAAAAACCAAAATCCAACCAAATTCACAAACAGTAAAGGAAGGAAGGAAGGAAGGAAGGAAGGAAGGAAGGAAGATCAGAGATCACGAAAATACTGACCCGCAGAACATAGGTACACAAATCAGGACCACTGTAGCCAGGGTTCTGAAAAAGGAGGAGAGGGGCGCACAGCCACAACGAAAAAGTTTTTAAAAAATGGCCAAGTCAGCACTAAAATTACCAGAAAGAGTTTCCTTTTGGAATCCAGCCCCCGGATACGCCCTAACAGCATATAAGTATATCTACAGTATCAAGGAAAAACACGGACAAATGCCAACATGCAAACAACGTTTTGAAACTATCAGAGGGAGAAAATGCACAATAACCAGCGAATGAAGCATGAGTGACTAGACAACTACAAACGTATATATTAATTAAATACACAGGATTTGAAAGGACAGTAACTACAGCACTTTACAACTACAGACAGAGAAAGAAGGAAATATTACATAAAATGCACAGGTGACAGACAATACCCTATATAGTCAAGACACGCTCTTAGGACGGTGCAAAAACAGCCAACAATACATATGATCTATCAACAACTCCTAAAATAATTCCTTAAGTATAACAACTCCGGACACAAAAGGGCAAATTTTGTCTAATCGACATAAAAAAGTAACGCAGTTGAAGTTAGACGTATGCTAGAACTATTGTACAAATGCTAACATCAAAATCACCAAAAACAATGGAGTCACACATCGAAACTGGCAAGTACCCGATGAAGCTAAACATTGAAAAACTCCCTCCTAAAATCACAGTATTGTTTGTCAGTTCAAGGGAGTGGTCTAGGGGGCTCCCTAAAATCAGGGGAAACAAGATCAAATTCCTCTCAAAACAGATAAGTATTGTTGTCTACAAAGCCCCCTCCCACGCTAAACTCCTACAGGATAAATTCCAGTAAAGGACTGGGACAATAAGCAGAAGAAGTGAAGTCTCAAAAACCAAACGACAAAAAACAAAAGCAAGACACAACAGCTTACATACATGTCATCGACATCTATACACTTATGTACCTATCTGGCTTATCCCTAGTGGGGGGGTGGGGGGCCGCCCCCCATTCGGCGACCTCCCCCCCATTCGAGGAGCCCCCCAATGAAAAGCCCCCCCATAAATCCCGACCTCCCCCCCATAACCCCAAAAATTGCCAAATTTTACCATTTTTACCCTAAATTGTCAAAAATTTTCCCGGCTTCGCCGGATTTTTGACTACATTTTCGCTATTTTAGCTTAAAAAACACCTAAAATTAGTCATTTTTTAGCGATTTTTAGCAGTTAGTACGCAAAAAACCACAAAAATTCGAAAACATTTTCTAAAAATATGCCCCCCATTTTGGGTGAGCCCCCCCATCGATGGGGGGGGGCGCCCCCCCATAAAAAATTGCCAAGGGATAAGCCAGCCCATACATCAATCAATCAATCAATTAGTTAGTTAAGGACAGATCCCATCATTCGACTGGACTGATTTCGAAGTCCGCCGGCAGATGGGATTGTCGTCGCGGAAGCGGAAACAGACTGGGACGAGCCGCCTCCTAAAAGGGATGAGGAGATGGCCCCTCGAGACAGAGCGGGATTTGGGGACGGTCCCCCAGGAGGAGGAGGAGGAGGAGGATAGGGAATCCGGAAGCAACTGATGTCCATAAAATCACAAATCTGTGTGCAGACCACATAGCAGTAGCAGGCCAGATTCAGCCCACAATAGACCTACAACAGAAACAGTAGAACAGTATGCACACCAGAGGCTAGTTCTCTCTGGGCAAAAGCGCTCACAGCGCCCATTGGCTCTCATCTGTTTCGGAGACTAAGGCACTTCTTCAAGCATATAAACAATGAAACTTTACTTTTGGTTTCAGAAAACGTGCAGATTTTTCAACATCTCGAATATATATTTTTCCAAAGTTTCCACTTTTTGTCTGTCCCTGTCAAAGAACTTCTGTAGTACACATCGTCGTTTTTAAAAGTAAAGAAACGTCAAGGTCGCGAGTATATTGCTAATCTGAATCTAAATTTAAATTAAAAACCCTGCGCCTTTACGCACGTATATATATTATAAAAACTCCAGGCTGGCCCATAACCTTTCACCTAATTATTCATATTATCAAATAATGCCCCCGGTTTACTTGCCAAATTTCGCAAACGATAATGATAATATTGATAACCATTTCAACTTTCGATAAAAACTACACTTGACCTACAAGAAAGGCTAATGTATGCTAAATACAATGTATATATACGTATATAGATAGTCTAGTAACATGCATAATTTCCACATAATATGCATGGCAATCATTTAAGCAAATGTTTCACAGTGAAACTGGCGAAGGTAGTACAGCGCTAAGCAATAAAATATTCCTTTATATCAATATGTGCCCATAAGCGCTACGATAAGGCTAATAAAAAAATTGCGCATCTAGAAAGTTTTCAAGTGGCGGAATTCTAGAAATTTTGGGGACCTGGTATGCGAATTCAAGCAGAAGTTTGAAATAGCCGTAATGAATAGATTAGCTGAGATTGTGTAACGCACTACACAGAGATCCATTTTTGGGCCAAGTTTTCGACTTTCTCCGCTGAGTTTCACACACTTTAGTGTCCAAACCGTCCACTTAAAGAATTTCTTAAAGTTATTTTTGTTTTTGCTCCAAAAAATATTCCGACAAACGTTCACATTTACGAAGCCAATTTTTATATTAAATTATTCCCAGAATTTTAAACTGTGGCGCCTGAAAGTTAAACTTTTATTTTAGCCTTCAAAATTTCTTAGTTAATTGTTGCAGACTTAATATTTGGCTTTAAAAAAGTTTATGCAAAAAATGTAGTCAAATTCGAATGTTCAAAAACTAAAAAACTTTAAAGGCCTAAACAAGAAATTCTAGTTCAAGTGTACCACCGTTTAACCGTTTGGGAATATTATAAACATAAAAAAATGTCCAGACTAACAAACGCTGTCCAGGAGATTGTTTCACGCAACAAAATATAAAACCCTATTTTTTCTCGTGTCCTATTTTTAGGGTTGTTTCGATAAGAAATTGAAAGAACCGGGCCCGGCCTAAGGTATCAGCCGGGCCGGGCCCGCCCGGGCCTCAGCCCACGCAAGCTACAAGGCCCGGAGCCCGCTACGAGGCCCGGCCCAAAGCCGGCCGCTGGAAGTCTCTACTCGCAAACTGGGCCCGGCAGGAACGATAAACCCGGTCTCTGAAACGGGCCCGGCTTTTAGCCAGAGTCGAGCCGGGTCCAACACAAAATTTTCAGGGGCCTTGTCTAAACCGAGCCGGCCCGGCCCAGAAACCGCTACACGGTCCGGGGACAACCCTACCTATATTTAACAACAAGTAGACCTCAACTTTGTAGTTGAGTTACTCAACAAACAACAGCAAGACTTGTGACTTTGGTCTTAAAGACTTGGATAAAATGGGGTTGGGAAACTAAAAAATGTGTAAAAATCAGTGAGACAAGAAGATAAGAAGCAAAAGTGATCTCAGAATCGAGCCTTCTGTGAATTGAGCACTTGAAACGACCTCGAAATCGGGTACTTTTGCAAGCCAGTAGCCAAGCAGCATTAGACAGGGTTCATGCGGACTTTTCAGTTTCAATTTCCAGGTTTTTCCAGGTTATTCAAGGTTTTCAGCGGCAATTTTCCAGGTTTTGTATTATTAAATTTTGATCAAATTACTGTAAATCTGGAGCATTTTTGGGGTACCAGGGAATTAAAACCAACGATGCACTGGATCCAAGCCCGACATCCAGACCCCTGTCCCTACATAATTAAAGTAATGGTAAATCTGGGCCGGGTTTTTCCGGAAAAAATTCGGAAAACTAGTTTTTTAGGCTTTTCCAGTGTTTTTCGATAACCCCAATGGCTTTAAACTGCATCTGGATCAACTGCATTCGCTAGAAAGGGCAAATTTTAACGAATTAAAGCGTTAAAGAGTATTTTAAAGCAACAAATATAAATCTAGACCACTTCAAAAATTTTTTAGAATTTTTCAATTTTTCAAATATTCATATATTTCCGGAAAATTTTCAAGTTTCGCAAGATTCTCAAATATTTGAACTTATCGGGTTTTCCGGTGCCCGTCGTTCGGTAACTATTGGCATTTTAAATCAAACTTTTGGAAATATGAAATGTGTAGGTAAAATCTTTACAACACTTGTAATTCGTTACAATCCGAAAAAAGTAGTATTAAAGTGTAAGAAAACTCTGGAAAAGTCTAAAAACTAGACATGACTGACGAATGCAAAATTGTTTTTAATATTTTAACTTTTTTAGAATTTACATTCCTATTAGATAATTTTAATTTCGACGGAGTATATTTACAAAAATCGCTTCTCCCCGTTATAAACGCAATAAAAGCACTTATATAACGTCGAGTTAATGTGTTTTAAGCTGATTTTAAATGGGATTAAAGAATCTTAGCCTCATTTTACGTACCGTGCTCGTTGAATTATAATGTTAAACTATGAATAGCAGACGAAAAATAGATATACACGCAGAGACAATAGCGTAGCCAGAAAATTGGATGGGGGGAATGCAAAAATTGTCCGGGGAGTCTGGGGGCGGAGTCCCCCAGAAGCTGAGAAATTTCCTATTTTGTGACTTTCGTGGAATGTTTCCAGAGCATTCTTTAAAATTAAAAATACTTAAGGTCCTATCACGTGTTGAAGCACCCAAACGATGTATATGAAAGCTGGTGAAAGTAGGGTATTTGGGACTCATTTTGGGCAACGAAACACGTATTAAGATAGTATAATGCACTATTTCGCGCCGTAGGCGCGAAAATGTTTTCACAAATGGGCGTTTTCCAGACGACACGGAAAAATTCCTGGGGGTCCAAAATTTTGGGGGACTTCCACCTGGCTTCGCGCCTGCGCAGTGTTCTGGGGGCGCACCCCAAAAGTTGACGACAATTATTAACTTCTGAGTAAGTTTGCTCTTATTGTGCAACCAACGGGAATTTTGGGTGGGTGATAAGCCTCACAAAAGTAGAAGAATTTTTTAAAGCAGCACCTCCTGGATTAATTTTCAGCATAATTTTCGGTAATCGTAATTATTGTTAATGTTCGCCTTTTAGGGTAAAATTTTCAGATTTGTGTTATGAAAATAAAATTAAAAATAAAAAGTTTAAGGAAAGGCGTATTGCTATAAAACATATACAATACCAAGTAGAAAACTATATGTATGTACAAACCATGAGTGAAAAGCTGATAAATCGGGATAAACAAAATCACAATTCGAGCAATTTTTTCAATTTCAATGGTAAATAATAAGAAATTCGGTGAAATTTTGGAATCAATCAGCAAATTCCAGGTTTTTCCAGGTTTTTCCAGGTGTTTACCCAAATTCCAGGTTTTTCCAGGTATTTCCAGGTTTTTCCAGGTCGCATGAACCCTGATTAGATTGTACACAAAAGTTACCACGTAAATATCACATTAGTCTAGGTATATATTTGTCTGAGCATATTCCGAGGATTTCACTTGGACGCCTACCACCATAGTTTGAGAGACGAGAACTTAGTGTGGGGGAACGTTACCAAAACATGCCAAAATTACTCCACTATCGTTGTACCATCCGTTCAAGAAGGCTAGCTGTTATTGCGCTAATACAGCAGATTCAGCAGTAAAAAATTACTGCATAATTCTTATAACATCAGTTCAAGAAGGCTAGCTCCTATTGTCTTAATAAAACAGATTTAGTGGCACAAAATTAGAAAAATTTCATAGGCAAAACCGGAAAAGTACAAGGGATTTCAGGTCTGTCAATAACTGGAATACAAACAAAGCTAATCCCATATGTATATACTTACAGTACACATAAGCAGGACAAAGTATTCAGGTAGAAAATTGTTAAAGTATTGATTGGCCAGGAGCATGAAAGGACCGTACAGAATAGAATCGAAGGACTGAAGCTCACTCTTTGTCATATGAGCCAACTACAACATACAAAAACAACAACAAATACAATACTATAACACTAAATAATAAATATAATATAAATATATAACACAATATGTTACATTCAATCAAACTCAGATTATCAATAAATTTAGGGCAGGGTCTTATTCTTGGGGCATACAGACCGTAAATTGGTAAACTGTCCTGCATGCAGCTACACCGACTCTTCCAAACTGAAATTACACTTCTTGTCAGCTCATACTTAAACTTACAATTTCAAACCAAGTAACCCAAACGATGGGCAACGGTACGGTACTGAGTGTTAACATGCGGTAAAGGGCTGTGGGGCCCCACCCAAAAAGGATAGTACCTATGTAATTTTTTCAAAACAAATGGCCAATATGCACTAAAATAGCCAAAAATTTTCTCTTTAAATTTCAAAAGGGGGCGGAGTCAGTGGAACCCCTGACTCCCCCACTCCGATATTTTTTAGTGGGATGGGGGGTGGGCGGCCGCCTTCAAAATCCTAAAAAAATGCCAGCCACAGAATATGAATAATATGAAATATGACGAAACCAGCCCGCAGCAATGTGCCACGAAACTCAGCTACAGAGAGATACAGAATCCACAATTATATAAATTGAACAATGATGGGGATTAGTAGCAGCGTAGAAAAACGTTGTAAAGCGGCAGTGTAGAGTGTGTAGTGTGAGGAGACTGACCACAAGTCGATTGGTGATCTTGGAGGCGACAATGCCGAAGGTGATGATGTAGAGGACAAGGTGGTCCTCAAAGACCCTGGTGCCCCCGTCGGTGCCGGTGGAGTCGGCGGCCTTGAAGTAGACGAGGAGACAGGGAAGGATGGCGCTGAGGATGGGGACGCCCGGGAACAGGACACTCGTATCCTGAAACGCCAAACAAACACTCCACTTCCCACTACACATAGTACACACACAGAGAATACAAGTATAGTAAAAGTTTTACAGTTTGCAAAAATTTTTAAATATACCAATTTTTAAACTAAATTTTACACATTTTTACGTTTTACAAAAATAAGCTTACACATTTTCAGTAACATTATGTTACCACCGCCCGGAAAGTACTATGATCAATTCTTTAGAGGCAGCAGGAGGGGGATTTCTGTGAAAATAATATGGTGTATTTTTTGCTTAACTCAGTCACGAGCAATTTTACACAGCAACAGTCAACCCGAATTCAACCGCACATTTTCAGTAGACAAGACTCTGACATAAATCCGGTTCTCCAACTGCTTCAAAACTCAGAATGAAACTGTTATTTTTTTAGGATTTTCGGGGCGGGGGGTGGGGCGGAGGTTAGATTAGGTTAGAGAGAGTATATATGTCTTACAGCAACAGTGGAACCGTTCTTGCCGACACCGCCAGTGAAAACAACGACCATGTATTTGTAGGCCTGGAGAATGCCGAGGGCAGTGCTGCAGACCAGCATTAGCCAACGAATCTCTACCAACCCCAAGACCTAGAACAAACAAACATACTAATAATGAGCACAGAAATAATAATAGGCTACCAAATGGTTGTCCTAATTCTACTGTTTTTCACGCAAATCATAATGAACAGGTAAATAATTACAGAGATATATACGTATATATATACACAAAGGTAGCGTCTGTTAAGCAAAGCAAAGGTTAAGGTACGTATAATTATTTAGTGTACATTAAAAAATAAACCCCAGTCTAATTGTGATACAGAACAAGAACCAAAAATGCTCCTTCGTCGCATGTAAAATACATATGAGTACTCTCAGGCAGGTTGTACAAACACGGAAACTAGCCTGTAAAATGCATATGAGTGGCGTTGAGGTTGTAAATTAAGGAAAACAAGTTGCAACGGCTTAACATATGAGCCTGTCCTACAACGAGGCTCATATTGGCGTATATAATAATATAATTTGTCGATATTTGACCTTCATATAAATAGCACGTAAAGCTTTTCATTACAAAATTGTCCTTCACACATCTTGTCGCTAAGACATTATACTGTGCATACGCATTATACGGCATGCCACTCTGCGCTCTGACTCAGAGCCAAGTGGGGAAAGCATTACGTATGTGAGAGTAGTGTGCCATAGTGTTCCGAGAATACAGTAGGTGTACTATAGTGCTTCCGGAAATAGTAGGTGCCATGGTGTTTCGGGAAACATCAGCTTGCATGTATATACAGTTCAACTTGAGGTGTCGCAGTTCACTTCGTTCAGTCCATTTTTTTCAGGCCACAATGTTAACATATTATTTCTATTCATTCGTTTTTTCTTTAATATGATGGCCTGATGATCTTTAAGAAGACTGCACTGTGACGCCAATATGAGCCTCGTTGTAGGACAGGCTCATATGTTAAGCCGTTGCAACTTGTTTTCCTTAATTTACAACCTCAACGCCACTCATATGCATTTTACAGGCTAGTTTCCGTGTTTGTACAACCTGCCTGAGAGTACTCATATGTATTTTACATGCGACGAAGGAGCATTTTTGGTTCTTGTTTTCCATTCTTTTACATATGTATGCGCAAAAAAAGAACCAACATAATATATTTCCGAACACCATGCGCAAGCAGATACTATTTTGACACTTTTGGAAAATTTCATATTTGACTCAAAATCGCTTATGCCCCCACACCCCACCCCACCACAGCACTCTACAGCCACTTTGAGCATGCAATTTCATTTTTGACCGAAAATCGCCTAAGTGCCCAACCCACCCCACCACAGCACTCTACAGCCACTTTGAGCATGCAATTCTATGACAAAAGTTGCTCTGCTCGCTTAGGGCTTTCATTTGGTACCAAATTTTACCACGTTTGAAAAATTTCATTTTTGACCGAAAATTGCCTAAGTCCCCACCCTACCCCACCACAGCACTCTACAGCCACTTTGAGCATGCAATTCTATGACAAAAGTTGCTCAGCTCACTTAGGGCTTTCATTTGGTACCAAATTTGACCACTTTTGAAAAATTTCATTTTTGACCGAAAATCGCCTAAGTCCCCACCCCACCAAACCACAGCACTCTACAGCCACTTTGAGCTTGCAATTCTATGACAAAAGTTGCTCAGCTCACTTAGGGCTTTCATTTGGTACCAAATTTGACCACTTTTGAAAAATTTCATTTTTGACCGAAAATCGCCTAAGTCCCCACCCCACCCCACCACAGCACTCTACAGCCACTTTGAGCATGCAGTTCTATGACAAAAGTTGCTCAGCGCACTTAGGGCTTTCATTTGGTACCAAATTTGACCACTTTTGAAAAATTTTATTTTGGACCACCTGACCCCTTACCGACCTGACCCCTCAGACGGCCAAGTGGAGCCAGCCCAGCAAAATGGGTGCGTTGTACAGCAAAACGGACACCGGAAATGAGCTGGGCGCACCAGAAAACCCATATAGAGAAAGTTTTGAGAGGCCAAGTAGAGCCTAGTATGGACCTCCAGGAAACGGTTGCCGACATGACCCTCCAGACGGCAATGTGGAACCAGCCCAGCAACTTGGGTCAGTCGGGCAGCAAAAGTAATAGCAGGAATCGATTCTCCGACCGCAAAAACCTTTGTATGCACGATTTGAGCCTTCCAGGTTGCAAAATAAGCGAAAAAACCAAGTTCAAAGTTGGACCCAAAATTCACCAACTTTGGCAGGCCAGTACCCAAAAATTACGCTCACGGCCGGAAAATCATATAGCAATTGAACGACCCTGATATGTGTCCTATTTAGCCATATAGGCAGTATTGCCCCATATATAGCCCAGTCTGACTTATTAAGGTGACATTGAAGCATACTTTTTGGTCATTTTAGCGTTTTGGCCGACTTTGGCCCCCCACCAAAAATTTTTTCCGGCTCTGGGAGGCATAAAAACTAGCCTATCGGCTTATTTTTGTTGCGTACTCCAAGAATATATATGGTTTTCATAGGCAAAAATTTTTCTATCTGTTGTTATTAAAGCTACAAAACCCCCTTACCAAACGTCAAAGCGGAGAACCGGAAAAAAAAACATCACTCTCGTAAGCGATTTTTGGCATAACTTTTTAACGGAAAGTGGTACGGGGATGAAACTTCGCACACATACTAAACTCGACACGTACAATTTTTTGCGCACATAATCTGCGCAGGATCTGCGCAGGAATCTGCGCAGCTTCTGCGCAGCCTTGTTTTACACGGTCATTCGACCATTTTCACTCATATTATAGTTAAATTTGATTTCATTTCTCAAGATTTCAAAAAAGTGTAAACAGAAACTACGTCTTCGTACCTCCCACCTCCAAATTTGAGGACCAAAAAGGAAGGAGCTGAGACAGATTAGGATGACCACAAACTGAGCCTCCGTCACATCAAATCTAAAAAACAAAAAATATGAGAATTAGAAAAAACAAATTGCGAGGTCAAACTGTGCAAAGAAACACCTCGCTGCTTAGTAAAAAATTCGTCAAAAAGTGAAAAAGTTTCCGGCTTCATCGGAAATCCTTACACATCCTTTTGCCCAGTCTATCGTTGACAAAACCGATTCTAAATTTCAGAGAAGAGAAGAACTGTTATATAACAAGCTACAACCAAAAATTCAAAAAGCTTTTTGCCTCTCATAATGCAAAGCAGCCCAGCGGAGGAAGGATACCTTTGAAAGAGCATGATTCCAGAGCAATAGGTCTGCCAGTGGGCGGCGTAGAAAAGAAAGAGAGAGTAGACGCAGATCAGGAGGGCTATGGTAGGGTGGTCCCCCAGCAGAACGGACAGGCACGTTTCCAGCGTCACAAAAACTGAAACAAAACAAAACACAAATCCACCCGCACAGTAATAGAGAAGATCAATAATAGTAAATTGGCGGGACTTGGGCAGTATTGATTATATACGTACGATTATAGGATATGATAAGATTGGCTCTCCGCCAGTCTATCTGCAGTCTGCCCCGCAAAACAGTACATAAACGTCCCCGTATAAGAATTACAACAAACGTTGTTCCAGACATTATATTATTACTATTCAGGGTTTTTGGAGATTTTCCCCGCCCCATCCCCGGGCCCAAAGGGCGGGTTAAATTTTCGGGGGAACTTTTTGGCCAAAATTGGAATTTTTGCGGCATATATATATACAAGAACCAAAAATGCTCCTTCGTCGCATGTAAAATACATATGAGTACTCTCAGGCAGGTTGTACAAACACGGAAACTAGCCTGTAAAAAGCATATGAGTGGCGTTGAGGTTGTAAATTAAGGAAGACAAGTTGCAACGGCTTAACATATGAGCCTGTCCTACAACGAGGCTCATATTGGCGTATGTCATAATATATATAATTTGTCGATATTTGACCTTCATATAAATAGCACGTAAAGCTTTTCATTACAAAATTCACACATCTTGTCGCTAAGACATTATATATATTGTGCATACGCATTATACAGCATGCCACTTTGTCCTCTGACTCAGAGCCATGTGGGGAAAGGATTACGTATGTGAGAGTAGTGTGTCATAGTGTTCCGAGAATACAGTAGGTGTACTATAGTGCTTCCGGAAATAGTAGGTGCCATGGTGTTTCGGGAAACATCCGCTTGCATGTACAGTTAAACTTGAGGTGTCGCAGTTCACTTCGTTCTGTCCATTTCTTTCAAGCCACAATGTTAACATGTTATGTCTATTCATTCGTTTTTTCTTTAATATGATGACCTGATGATCTTTAAGAAGGCTGCACTGTGACGCCAATATGAGCCTCGTTGTAGGACAGGCTCATATGTTAAGCCGTTGCAACTTGTCTTCCTTAATTTACAACCTCAACGCCACTCATATGCATTTTACAGGCTAGTTTCCGTGTTTGTACAACCTGCCTGAGAGTACTCATATGTATTTTACATGCGATGAAGGAGCATTTTTGGTTCTTGTTTTCCATTCTTTTACATATGTATGCGCAAAAAAGAACCAACATAATATATTTCCGAACACCATGCGCAAGCAGATACTATTTTGACCACTTTTGGAAAATTTCATATTTCACCCAAAATCGCCTAAGTCCCCACCCCACCCACCACAGCACTCTACAGCCACTTTGAGCATGCAATTCTATGACAAAAGTTGCTCAGCTCACTTAGGGCTTTCATTTGGTACCAAATTTGACCACTTTTGAAAAATTTCATTTTTGACCGAAAATCGCCTAAGTCCCCACCCCACCCAACCACAGCACGCTACAGCCACTTTGAGCATGCAATTCTATGACAAAAGTTGGTCACCTCACTTAGGGCTTTCATTTGGTACCAAATTTGACCACTTTTGAAAAATTTCATTTTGGACCGAAAATCGCCCAAGTCCCCACCCCACCCCACCCCACCCCACCACAGCACTCTACAGACACTTTGAGCATGCAATTCTATGACAAAAGTTGCTCAGCTCACTTAGGGCTTTCATTTGGTACCAAATTTGACCACTTTTGAAAAATTTCATTTTGGACCCCCTGACCCCTTATATACCGACCTGACCCCTCAGACGGTCAAGTGGAGCCAGCCCAGCAAAATGGGTGCGTTGTACAGCAAAACGGACACCGGAAATGAGCTGGGCGCACCAGAAAACCTCTATAGAGAAGAGGCCAAGTAGAGCCTAGTATGGACCTCCAGGAAACGGTTGCCGACATGACCCTCCAGACGGCAAAGTGGAACCAGCCCGGCAACATGGATGAGTCGGACGGCAAAACGGACACCGGGAATGAGCTGGGCGCACCAAAAAACTCCTATAGGCAAAGTTATGAGAGGCCAAGCAGAGCCTAGTATGGGCCTCCAGGTAGCGGTTGCCGACATGACCCTCCAGACGGCAAAGTGGAACCAGCCCAGCAACTTGGGTCAGTCGGGCAGCAAAAGTAATAGCAGGAATCGATTCTCCGACCGCAAAAACCTTTGTATGCACGATTTGAGCCTTCCAGGTTGCAAAATAAGCGAAAAAACCAAGTTCAAAGTTGGACCCAAAATTCACCAACTTTGGCAGGCCAGTACCCAAAAATTACGCTCAGGACCGGAAAATCATATAGCAATTGAACGACCCTGATATGTGTCCTATTCAGCCATATAGGCAGTATTGCCCCATATATAGCCCAGTCTGACTTATTACGGCGCCTTTGAAGCATACTTTTTGGCCATTTTAACGTTTTGGCCGACTTTGGCCCCCCGCCAAAAATTTTTTCCGGCTCTGGGAGGCATAAAAACTAGCCTATCGGCTTATTTTTGTTGCGTACTCCAAGAATATATATGGTTTTCATAGGCAAAAATTTTTCTATCTGTTGTTATTAAAGCTACAAAACCCCCTTACCAGACGTCAAAGCGGAGAACCGGAAAAAAAACATCACTCTCGTAAGCGATTTTTGGTGTAACTTTTTAACGGAAAGTGGTACGGGGATGAAACTTCGCACACATACTAAACTCGACACGTACAATTTTTTGCGCACATAATCTGCGCAGGGTCCTGCGCAGCTTCTGCGCAGCCTTGTTTTATACGGTCATTCGACCATTTTCACTCATATTAT
>JASAND010012601.1:0-39708 GCA_030248195.1 Trissonchulus latispiculum
AACCTCCCCCAAAAACTTTTTCTATTTTTATGCCAGAAATCGCATTTTCAGCCATTGCTAATGCCGAAAAACATGAAATCATTAAGTAATTTTAACATTAGACAGTGTTTTTAAACTCGAAAAATTTATTGACAACATGTTTCTGAGTCCAGAATAAGGACAATATTGAGTCTAGTAGACCATAAAACAGTTATACACGTGTATTTCTCGCGATAATAAACACGTTAAGCCAAAAATTTTGACTTTTTTGAAAAATTTTGCAAAATTTGTCCTAAAAATGCCCAATTTTTGGCCAATTTTCGCGCCTTCGGCGCGACTACCCCCCCCCCCAGTTGGGGGGGGGGGGGCCTGGGCCCCCAAAAATTTCTGGGGGGGTTGAAAAAAATGGCTGGGGGGGTAACCCCCCCCAAACCCCCCCCCCAATTACACCTATGCCCTCCCCCTAAAAAATTTTTTCTACCCCTCCCCCCCAAATCGGCCTTCGGCCGACCTCCCCCCCTAAAAATTTTCAACCCCCTACCTAAATTTTTGCAAATTTTTGGCCAAAAATTCGAAAATTTTCAAGAAATTAGCAAAAAATTGCTAAAATTCGGCTTATCACCTTAAAAATCGCTAAAAATAGCTGAAAATTGAGACAAATTTTCAGTTTTTTAGCGAAAAACCGATTTTTCGCCGACCCCCCCCCTCGAAAATTTTTTTACCCCTCCCCCCAAATCGACTTTTTCTCGACCCCCCCCCCCTCCCCCTTTTTTGCCAAACCCCCCACCCTACTTTTTTTCAAACCCCCACCCCCACTTTTTTCGCCAGCCACACCTATGATTATGGACTTTCTAACTCAATATTGACCTTATTTTTTATTTAGAAACATGTTAGCAATCAAGTTTTCGAGTTTACAACTGCTGTTCAATGATAAAATTACTTCATCGTTGAATGTTTTTTGGCATTAGCAATGGCTGAAAATGCGATTTTTGGCATAAAAATAGAAAAATTTTTTGGGGGAGGGTTGTGGTGGTTCTGAGGGGGGGGTTTGGGGAGGTCTCCCTCCAGTTCAGAGGGCCCCCCCCCCAGAAAATGTTGGGGGAAGCCCAATCTTCGTTACACCTATGGGGTTTCCTACCAAATCGACAAATTTTGGCAACCCCGCCCCCCCCCCAGATTTCCGGATTTGCGGCGACCCCCCCCCAATTTTTGGCCAAAAGGTGGCCAAAAATGGCAAAACATCAAATTTAGGGGATGTGCCCCCAGCCAAAGTTTCCGGTGAAACTATGAGGGGAGGGTGAGAGGTAAAGGTAAAGTAAAGGTAAAGTGGCCCCTGGAGATAACTCCAACCTACAGAAGGTTATAGGGTGCCGGTGCTTATCTCCGGGTTCACAGCCCGAAGCCAGGAGCGACAACTCTAATGTTGACTACATCTGTGGACAAGGGGGCCAGCCTTTCATCAGGCATTACGCCAAGACTCCTGTTACCTTCCCACCGCAGTGGTACCCATTTACCGACCAGTTAAGGATAGACAGCTGGGTTGGCTGGAGCCCACGGCGAACCGATATGTGCTTGGTCCTTGCTGAAGGGGATTTGTGAAAGCTTTGTGGCAGCGGGGGTTCGAACCTAGGACCGTAAGATCGATAAGTCGATCGTAAGGATCGTAAGTCGACCACCTTACCACTCGGTCATCGCGGCACTGGGGCGTGGTGAGAGGGGCGGGGCCACAAAGCCCATTTCCAGAAATCAATTAGAAAAAGTCTCTAAATTTGTTCCATAAAATTTCAGATAGTTCACAAATTATTTCTGATTATCTTCCATATTGTTCTAATTGTTTTCCTGTGGTTTTCTAATTAATTTCTGGTATTTTTTCTAACCAGGCACCAGGCGCTGAAGTGACAATTTCATTTCTTACATTACATCTGACTTTCACACCCAGGTTAGCTTGAGGACACCAGAGTGTACGCCCGCCCTGGATCATGCGTCTGTTACAACTGACTGAAATTTTTAAGACGTTTAGAGCGTCAAAAATATTGCTATCTGACTGACCATGGTAGGAAATTTTGTATGTAAGTCATTCAAGAGTTATGCAGTGTGGGTCTGGACTTGTGGCGCCCCCAGACAGGTGCGACTTTTTAAAATTTGTTCAGATAAAAAGACTCCTAAACATGGAAAATTTGATATATCCCACTTATAAGTTTATGAACAAATGGTGCACGCTAAAACCATAGGCTAAGTTACGAGCGCTCATTAATTTTGTAGAGGTACAGCTATAATTAATATGGTTTATCTTTGCAAGCAAAAGAAATGCAACAATAGCTTTGTAATAATTTAAAATCATAAACAATAACGACGACTGAACTAGTGATGTGAATTTTAGTAAGATCCTTCATGCCTAAGCTTAATCTATCACCGTTTCTTTAGGATTTCATTAATATTTGTGGGATGGGTAATGGTGCATGACGTGAGCGTACTGTGGTTGAGATTTAATAGCCAAAAATAAAAAAATATCTAACAGAAAAAGCTATTTGCAAGTTAGATTTCGTCCCATACTTTCTCATTTTTGCAGGCTTCTTATTAGTCAGGCATTTCGGAATAGAACAAAATGTTGGAATGACCTTGCTAAATCATGTATAACATAAAGACTAAATTCTTTTTGTAGGTTTTCGTGTATTAAAATGGATTTGGCATCTTATATTTTCAAAAAGCTTTCAGCCAATGTTTAAGTTTTTTTTGAATTCTTAACAAAATAAGAATGAAAACACATTCCATATTAACATTCTATTCAAGTTCCTAAGCAAAATCAGACATACATAGAAGTGACATCGGCAGCTAAAACTTTAACCGATCCAATCCAGTAAAATTATTTGTCGATCCGATCCGATCCGGGTCATGGATCAGTCGATCCGATCCGATCCGGCGATCCAAAATAACTTCTTCAAAAAGCTAAGTGGTACTGGATTTAAAGTTGTTTTTCTCAGTGAACCTAAAGTCTGACCAAAAATTCTTGGAACCGAACTGTAAGCGCTTGTCCTGAGTTAACCTTAACACAAGAACTGTACAGCAAGATGGGTAGGTCGTACAGTTTCGCTGATTGAGTTTTTAGATTCAGCGGGTCGAAATTAGTCTACATACGAAGATTTGTCCAATTTGGACTAAAATTGCGTGATTTAAGGTCGTATCCGGTGGGAAAAAAACGGAAAAAAATCGGTTTTTCCGGTCTGGTGCTCGGAATCGCGGATAAAAATATTAGTTTTTGGCACAATGAATATTTGGGAGGCTACTTTCATTTTACCGGTGTCAAAGTAATCGAATATCCGGTCGATTTCCGGTTCTGAGCTTTGAAATTTGAGATTTCATGGGCTATTATCTCAGTATCCGGTTGGTCCGGAAGTCAAATTATTTCATTAAAATGACATTTTGTCTGTCCCTAGCAAGCATCAAACTCAAATTACTTCATATCTGCTGTAATTTTTGAATGATAGCGTTTTAAAAATGGTTCAAAAATAAGTTATATTGCGTGCGACAAAGGTAAGCGTATGGGGTCAAATCGCATATCCGGTTTAACAATTACACAAAACAAGCAAAATCAGCACGTTTTTAAAACGCTATCATTCAAAAATTGCAGCAGGTATGAAGTAATTTGAGGTTGATGCTTGTTAGGGATAGTCAAAATGTCATTTTAATGAAATAATTTGACTTCCGGACCAACCGGATACTGAGATAATAGCCCATGAAATCTCAAATTTCAAAGCTCAGAACCGGAAATCGACCGGATATTCGATTACTTTGACACCGGTAAAATGAAAGTAGCTTCCCAAATATTCATTGTGCCAAAAACTAACATTTTTATCCGCGATTCCGAGCTCCAGACCGGAAAAACCGATTCTTCCGGTTTTTTTCGCACTGGATACGACCATAAATCACGCAATTTTGGTCCAAATTGGACAAAACTTCGTATATAGACTAATTTCGACCCGCTGAATCTAAAACGTCAATCAGCGAAACTGTACGACCTACCTATCTTGCTGTACAGTTTTTGTGACCTAGACATCCGGTTACCGGAAATAGACCGGATGTGACCGGATTTTCGGAGATATCTTGGGCCAAGGACCAATATGCTAGAGAATGAATTAATTAGCATTGTCTTTCCGAATCTGAAGCGTTTTTATCGATTTGGCATCCGGTAACCGGATATAGACCGGATATGATGGTTTTACCCGATTGTCCTCCTCCTGAGGTTTCTAGAAATATATACTTTATACAGATTAACTTCAAAGGTTAACTCAGGTCTAGTGGTCACAGTTCGGTTCCAAGAATATTTGTCAGACTTTAGTGTTTAAGATGTGTATTTATAATGAACACATCTTAAACACTAGTTTCACTGAAATTTCGTGATTTCCATTTCCAAACATAAAAAATAATTGCAGAAAATTGTATACATTAAGCACACGAAGTAAAAATTGTTTAGAATAGTGAGCCAGATGATGATCGCTGCCTACAGCCTACTATAATACAAATTTAACATTACCAATTTAAAATAATGCTAATTTAGGGTCTGCATAAAACACGGACCCGGTCCCGGCCCCACTTAAAACACGGCCCCATTACGGCCCCATCCAAACATCATGTTTTTTGTCAAAGAGAATTAAATGCAACCAATTCAGCATCTTTTAATTTAAAAATTAAATTGCTTAAATGTTTAGTTTTAGAATTTGAAAAAGTTGAAGTGAGAATGGAAAATAATCATCCTACCGTTTTAATTTTTTGTATTTGGTAAACCTACATAATATGATAAACTTTTTATGTGAAACAGTTATTCAGTTTTTGTATGTATTATCAAACATACTGTCTGAAATGTTTAGACACTCCTGATGTAAAAAGTAGCATTTTAAAATAAAATTAAAATTATGTATGTAGCTTAAAAATTTACATTTTAAAACAAAAATTAAATTTATGGTTTTGAAATGAAATGAATTTATGAAATTTAGTTTGTATTTTAAAATGTTACTATTTGCATCAGGAGTGTCTAAACACTTGAATGCTCTTTTGAATGTTCTACACAAAGTTTGTCATGTTTAGGTTTCCAAAACAGAAAAAATGAAAACACTGCTTTAAATGAAATGTTTCAATTCCAACTTCAGTTATTCCAAATTCTAAAATTAAATATTTATGCACTTTAATTTTTTGACTAGGAGATGCTGAATTGCTTGTATTTAGTTCCCTTTCTCAAAAAACATAATTTTTGTATGGGGCCGTGACGGAGCCGTGTTTTATTCACACCCCATATTTAACATATCAGGAACACCATAATTTTGAGAATTAATTTCAACTTGCAGCAAAAAATATTAACTTGTTGTTCCATGCACCGAAACTGCGTTGTTGTAATTTTTTGGATCGCCGATCAAACTGACATTTTTTTGTCGGAAACCGAAATTGAAGCTTGAACTATACAGAAAAAATGGACTAAAAACTATAGGCACATTGCATATGAACTTTGAAAGTTTTGTTCCTTCCGGTACCGGATATCTAAACCCACAAAGAGCTCAACCATAAAACTTTACTCCGAAATTCTGACAACAGCAAGCAACATTGATTAGTGAGAGTTACGCATTAATTCATTTATTAATTCATTACGGCTTAGCAGCACAATACACGGCAGGTCTTGCTTCTGCACTTTGATGTCACATGCATTGCATAAAACTTATAGTATGTAAAAGTATTAAGTTACTGTAGTAGGTTGTTATTGAATGCTAAGCTTGAGAAACTCAAAACCACAAGCAAGTTTTTGGTTGGCAGAAGGAAAATATTGTACTAACAACGTGCGCACCAAACAGCGCCGTCAAGTCAAGTTCAACCACAAATCTGCTTCAGGTACGGTTTTATTTTGTGTGACGTTAGGTATCTACTTGGATCGCCGATCCGCCTAACTCCACTGATCCAATTTGATCCGATCGATCCGGCCTCTGAATCGCGGATCGGATCGATTTTGCCGATCCGATCCACTTCACTAATGCATAGACATCGTGATTTCAAAAAACGGCAACTAACCCAGCCATAGATGTTACAAAGGCTTTTAGGTGGCGCTTGCATTATCGCGATTGTTGATGTAACATTTGGACCGATTGTTCAATTTGAAAGAAATCACAACGGAATTTACTTTGGTTGGCGGGGCATGTTTTGAAATTGCAGTACCTGAGACCACGCGATTGGGTAGCTATCATTATGGCTTAAAAATCGAAATTTTATTAAAGCTCCGTATGATAAATTCGAATACACTGCGTGAAAGAGCATAAAAAGAGCTTTACAACGATGTGCATATCTCTTCAGTACGTCGGTTTACGTCGGTTCTATCAAAAGTTACAGGCTGTTGAATATATGGCAAATTTACGTTGACCATTCCCGTCGCGTTTGGCAAACTAAAAACTAATCGATCGAAAATGAATTCTACGGGATTTTTCATGATGCTTTTGTGCTAGATTTGTTTATTATTTTATCAAATACACTATGCAACTAAAAAGTATATTATAAGCGCAGGACGTGCGGTGCAGGAGGAGGTGCGCAGCATATATTGGAGGGGCAGGGGCCATTTTTTCGTTTTTGTTTAAAGCGTATATTCCGTGAAATATTGCTTATCAAAGTTTTTGAACATTAATAAAATTCCCAAAAGTGCAGATTTTAATGTTAAATTTTGTTTAATTTTAAAATTTAATTTTAATTTTTTAATTTTAATTTTTTAATTGCACTTTAATCCCAGTAAATACAAGGGAATGGTGGCAGATAAAAAAGACAACCTGCATGGTCAACAAAGATAATGTGCAAGACATAGCCTTCCAGAAGTTGAAGAATTTTTTGAAATTGTGTAAACCTAAGTAGTTCAAACGTGTAAAAAGATTATGTAGCTAACTCAGCAATATATGGGCGGTCGGCTAAAATATTTTATGACAAAGTTACACGTAGTTAAATAGCATGGTAACTGATGGCACAAAAAAGATGAGAAGGTTATTGAGTTGTATAATCTATCAGTGGAAAACCAAAACGGGAATTGAATGCTTTTTAGAATTTTTCACTTCCACGATTCATTCTAGAGCACTTTCAGAAACGGCCAATTATTAATGCTTGCATTGCCCATTTACTTTATGAAAGCAAAATAAAAATTGTAAATGCCCATATATATATATATATATATATATATATATATATATATATATATATATATATATATATATATATATATATATATATAAGCCGGTAGTCATAAAATAAACTGAAGGCATTGAGCACGATTATGTATATGGTGATGCCAAGGATGCAAGCGGACGTTTTAGCAAACGCCTGTCGGTTAACAGGAATGATTCGTTTGTGTCGCAATTCCAAGAAATATCATGTGGTTGACGATACAATTTCAGCGGACCATTCCAGGGTATCGAAATGTTCTCATCCGAAGGTCAGTCCTGGAAAAACTATGGAATCTGATTTTTCGGAATCAAGGAGTGGCAGAATTGACCTGGAGGATTTTTCCAGTCAATCAGTGAAAGACTTTTTCGAATACTTATATCTGGACAGATTACACTCACTTAAGGTATATTTTATGCTTATGTCCATTGTGCTTTTGTCCAGAAATGTATAATTACAGTACAGTTTACATTACATTACAGTTTAATAAAATCCACAAATCCAAAATTGCATCACTAGCACAAGTGATTAGTTCAATTGTTCTATGTTCAGATTTCATTTTCTATTGTATTAAAACATGATATATAAAATATGATCGTCAAACTAATCGTCAATCGTCAAGTCGTCAAAATGCAGATTATTTTGCAACTGTTGTTTTTTGTATGCTTGTGTGTTGAAGCTTAAAAACAAGCGCTGCGTTAGCAAGATTTGTATCTGTCCCGAGCTTTTAAGCACGATCATAGCGGGCGATTTTTTTGATTCTGTGCGCTTGCCATACTCGTATGTATTAGGGTGTGACAGGGCCAAGAAGCGGGCTTGCGATGACGCGATACCTGCCTGTCTTGAGTTTTTAATGAGACCGCCCGGCCGCGTATTTGTAAAATGCATTCACGCTTAATGTAAGTAATTTTATTTGTATTCAGTTGTATGAAAGTTACCTCTGGGAAAGATGCCGGATCGCAAAATTGACGGCGTTTGACGCCATTGCTTGCGCTGCCGAAAGCAAAACTGACTTCATAACAGTGGATAGAGTTTCGGCAGACATGACTGTTTATTCGCCTGACAAAACCACGGC
The DNA here is from genome assembly GCA_030248195.1 of Trissonchulus latispiculum. Lineage (NCBI taxonomy): Eukaryota > Metazoa > Nematoda > Enoplea > Enoplida > Ironidae > Trissonchulus > Trissonchulus latispiculum. The sequence goes on from JASAND010012601.1 coordinate 8,231, forward strand.
AGTTCTTGCAGCGGAGGTTTGAAACTCTGATTTGGTGCCTAATCCGGATATGTTTCTTCGGTTTTTCAATACGTCGCGCCGCGGTGCTCTGGCTTGCCAGGTACTGGCAAAACTAGCATTTCAGACTTTGGGACTTTGTATTGATTATCATTGTTCCAACGATATCCGCTTCGTCTCTTAATAAACAAATTAGGGTAAATAAGGGGAATGGGTGTGTCAGGTTTAACTCCACAGCAAGTGCAGAGGGTTTCCGGAAAGTTGCAATTTGTCTCGAATCAACTTTCGAGTCTTGTCAAAAATCTTTTGAGACATTTCACGAATTTGTCTTGATTTTACAAAATGTGTTTCGAGACTTCGTAGAATATTTCGAGACTTTTGAAAATGTTTCGAGATATTTGAGTATATTTCGAGACTTTCCACATCATGGTTAGCAGATGTTGCGAAAGATGAAAAAATCTCAAAACATGAAAGAACTCAAAAATGAAAAGAAAATGTTTCAAACTCGAAATAATTCATTGTCTCGAAATATGTAGATAATGTCTCGAAATTTGAAAAATGTCTCGAAAGTTGAAAGTCTCGAAAGCATAAATGTCTCGAAATACTAAAATACATTGTTTCCAAGATTATAGAGATTTCAAAACAAACTGTGCCAATTTTCAAATTTCAAGTTTACTAAGCGCGGGCAGTGTGGAAAGAGGTGTGAGTACCGAAAATCCAAAAAATGTCAAAAACTGCTAAAGATCGCTATGTTAGATCAAGTTTTAAAGGTTTACCAAGGTAAGCGGGTTTTAAAATAACAACAATAGTGTTATTATAAAGTTATTATGATTTTTGAAAAGTGCTTACCTTTCGTTCATCGTGCTGACAACCAGGCAGCCGAACTAAAACCAAATTGTGCAAATATTTTAGACTGTGTGAAAACGACTAAATATAGTTACTCCTGGCAAAGTTTCTGCTTCAACAATTTGCAGCCGATTTAGTTTCAGTTACAGTTCCAGTCGATGCTAAAAGATTCAGAAAGATGAAAGCACGTACTTGTAAAAACAAACCGTTTCTGCAATGGTGAATAATTGCCCAATAAAAGCCACTATAGAGCCCATTTTGCTGGCTAGCGTAACGGTGGTCCAAACACAATAAGCGAATATTCCTCCGCTTGATGTTGATGGGGGAGGGGAAGCGAAAAGGCATTTTTAGTGGAAGGGTATCCGACAGCCTATCAGATGGCAGAGACCCTCTCCCCGTTTGGTGTGAGGCGGGGTAGCGCAAAGGATTTGTATTAGTAGTTTCAGCTTATTTACAAAAAGAGTCCTCATTTGGTGGGGGGGGGACAACGTAAGTCCTAAGTCTACGTTTTGGGGGGATTTGCCAACAGCTAATCAGCCTTCTGCTAATCTTAGCCCGTCGTACACCCCTCCAAAAACGGGGACCCCTTTGGCTGCCCCGTCCCACCTGTTGTAACTACCCCCTCCCCTAACAAACGGGGCAGTAATGCATCATCGATGTCCAATGCACTCAGTGTACTCAGCTGAATACTTTCATTACCAACAGGTACTACATGGCCGAAATACTTTAATGATATAATATACTGAAAGGCTGATAACAACACAGACCACTAGCCCAGATTCTAACTTGTCAAATTATCTAATCAAATATTTTAATTCTAAAATTGGTTAAAAACAGCCTTAAGGTGATTCATAGTCGCGAACGCAGAGACGCGCGTCGACGTGCGTAGACGAGCGTCGACGCCTCAGATTGCAACATGCCGTTTTAACCGTTTAAAAATAATTGTAGCGTATTCATGCTCACGAACGCATTCAGACGCTTACGTACGCGCGTCTGCTTCCGTTTGGAACTATGAATGTACCTTTAGATTTTGCAGCAGCATCGTAACGTAGACGAACACCATTAATGTGTTTAGAATATTAAATGAGCATACGTAGTCTAGTTATAATCGTAGTGGATATAATCGTATGAAAAATTGAGAACCTACTTTTTAAAATAAGCTCGACAGTGACCATAGTTTTTGGAAACTTTTTGAGCTTGTTCAAATTTTCAGTCTTTCAACACTCCGTGGGTGATTTTTGTAACAGCCGCTCCCTGCCGAAAATATTTTTTTTCGGGGAGGAAAAAAATCCGTCCCACGCATGGCTTAAAAAAGGTTGGCAGACCCCATTCTTTGCGTGTTTCACGTTCCCCTCTTTCGATTGGTAGCCTTGGCATTTTCAGTTAATTTTGCTCTCCAAGCCTATTTCACACACTCAATGCGTTAACCGCTGGAAAGAATAATTTATATTATATTTGATAACTCTTTAACTCCCAAACCGATTGATTGGTATTAATAACCAAAATCGTAAACATCTACTAAAACGGGCTAGGCCAGCAGGTAGGATAGCTCTAAAGGCCAGTTTACACTGTCAAACTTGGACCAAACTAAACTTGTTCCAAACTTCTAGTTTGGTGCTCTGCGGGCCAAACTTTCCTATTTACACTACACAACCTATATCAGCTAAAGTTTGGCCAAACTCACTTCAAACTAACTCCAAACAGCCAATCAAATTGAATATAGTTTTGAATTGGCGCGCAAACTGAATTTGCAACATTCTTGTGTTATTTCTCGAAAGAGCAGCAGTTATCATAGGTGAGTTTGGGCAAAAACTGAGTGGATCTGCCCGGACAGAAGGGGATTCTATAACCTCCAAAAATCCTAAAACGTTTTTAACTTTTGGGAAAAAATAGCTATTCAGGTTAGTGTGCGTTTGTCTAATTTTCGTACCGTTTCGAACAAAGTTTCCAAAGCATTGTGACGCAAATGCATTTTGTAGTAGACTTTGTAGTAGGTATTCCACAGAAATGGACGCTCTTTATAAAATCGATAAGTTCCGCTTCCGTTTCAACAGTCCACATCATTGCAACAAAGACTAGATAACCTTGCGACGACAATGAATACACAGAATTGCACAGCACATATAATGACTACTTGGCGTATTCTGATTGGCTGTTTGGTCTGAACGCCAAACTAAATTTGGTCTGAGACCAAACTTGCAAAGTCAGGTTTGGTTTAAGTTTGGTCCAAGTTTGGCAGTGTAAACTGGCCTTAACAACAGTTCAAATGGTCTTGTGTCTTTAGCAACCGACAACTTGAATTTACCTATCCCAATACTCACTCTAATGAAGAAAAGAGTACATAATGAGAGTATGCCACTAGGCATGCTCTCTCTTATCAGAGCAAAGACTGCGCCCTGCTCGATAATTCGACTGTCTAGTGAAAATAATTTCGAAAACTAATGGATACAACAAAACTTTGACTGAGCCCGACCGGGCATGGCTGGGCATCCAAGGACCATCAGGCACGGCTCGGGCTGGGCCTCCGCGTCTGACCGGGCCCGGGACGAGCCTGCCGCTCTGACAACCGGACCCGGGCCATCCTGGTGCATGCCCTGCCCGATGTCAGCATCAAGGCCCTGGCACAACATACCGTATGAGCTGCTAAATATATTTATCTTTGTCAAGGCTTTCCATTGACGGTGCTAATTCTTAAAATCACAAACTAAAGCTCTCAAACATGCAGCCGATTGATGCTCTATAGTCAATGATGTGCATATTAACATTTTTTTATACTTGTGTCTTTAGTAACCGACAATTTACCTATCCGAACACTTACTCTTATGAAGAGAAGAGTGCATAATGAGAGTATGCCACTTTTTCATATTACGAAAAATTTGAAAAATCGCTATTTTTCAGCTTATGGTAGTCAGATCCTCATGACCAGACCGACTAACTCGGTGACTTGCTAGCGCTTCCGTCTCCATCTGTTCAGCCTCAGCCCCATCGTCTTGTTCTTCGAGCGGCGAGGTAATCCCTGTGCTAACGCACGACAAAAGCACAAGTTTTCCCCTCCGCCTTTTCCGCCTCCTCTTCCCCTTTCGAATAGCCTCCTTCTCTTCCGCCGCCTCCTCTTCCTCTTCCTCCTTCGCCTCCTTCTCTTCCGCCCCCTCTTAATCTTCCGTCTCCTCTTCCTCTTCCGCCTCCTTCTCCTCCGCTGCCTCCTCTTCCACCTTTATCTCGGACTCCGCTTCCATCTCCATCTCCACCACTGGTAGCGCTTCCTTCTCCATCTGTTCCGCCTCAGCCCCATCGTCTTCTTCTTCGAGCGGCGAGGTAATCCCGGTGCTGACGATTTCGTAAATGCACGACAAAAGCACAAGTTACAACAAACAGAATTACGTTAAGAGCCAATAGCCAGCGCTGTTTGAGCTAAGTTAAAAATAAAAACGAACCTAAATTCCAAAAGGACGCACGTCCGCTTTCAACATTTTACTCACGCACCAAAATGCTTATTTATTTTTCGTTTGTCCCTTTTCTTCAAGAGGGAGAGTGGGCTGGGCAGACCATTTCGCAGGGATCTGCAGTAGTGTTGACTAATAAGTACAGCACGCTATAGGCAGCTCTACCGATATGACAACAGTGTCGAATCGAAAGGTATTCTAAAACTCCTCTAAGCTGTGTTGTTAGGTGATATCAAGAGTACATAATGATAAGAGTATGCCACTAGGCAAGCTCTATGTTATCAGAGCAAAAACTATGCTCTGCGCGCTAACGGCCTACCCCCCCCGCAAATCAGACCCTAGTGACCCCCCCCGCAAATCAGTACCTAGTCGAAACGGGGGTACGCTCACTCGCTCTATGTTTATGTGCTTAAGCTCGAAAACACAAGCAGTGCGTGCGCGAATTTTGTGCCTGCTTCGAGCTTTAGAATACAAACATAGCGCACAAAATTCTTTGAAGTGAAGGGTCTAATTTGCGGGGGGAGTGGGCCGTCAGCGAGCAGAGCAGTTTTTGCTCTAATAACAGAGAGGGTGCCTCGTGGCACACTCTTATATTATGTACTCTTGCTCACATGTAACTCTTCACATTCCCACTGTAAGATTCACCACTCAGCCTTGTGCATAACACTATACCCATTGGAAAACTATCAATCTGCCTCCAAGCTAAAAGCGCGTCCTAAATGTAGAGGAAACTTAAGCAGACCATTCAAATAAACCTTTGGAGTCTACAATATGTCATGTCAGCTTGATAATACTCTTCACTAAAACTGCCCGCATTTCCATTTTGCGGTACTGAACCGTTCCAGTTCCATTTTGCCTTGGAATCCCCCCCTTTTCAAAATCCTGGGTGCGGGCCTGGCTCCAACTGACGGTTTCAAAAATGACTAGATGTAGGATTCCCCTGACGGTTTTAAAAAATCCCCAGCGAAGCTGGAAATTTTTAAAACTTGGCTGATTTCTGGCAAAACTTTGGAACACCAGAAATCGCGGGGGAAAGACAAAAATGCCATTCAAAGTCCTGCATACGCCCCTGCACCAGTTACAGTCAATTACTTGCAAAATCAATATGCATATATACCTGAGGCTGTAGCGGTACTTGAGCAGCGGCAGCCGGCGCTGACATAGGCAGGTACCCTCCACCCATGACAGGACCTCCAGTCGAAACGGACGGCGAGTCCCCAAACGGGTCGGACGCTGCTGGAAAGGCGCCGACGGCACTGCTACTGCCCATCAGGTTAACTGAAAAAGAAGAAGGTTGGGCGGGGGACTGGGGCGAACCGGATAGATCTAGGGCAGAAGGCGCGACAGCGGTACTGAACGGTACTGGTGGCATAGACCTCACTGGCAGCTGTTGGATGAGGCAACGACTGAAACAGAAAAGCGAGGAGATACATGCGGGAGGGGGCGGGGATGACAGACGGAAAAAATTAAACTATATTATAATTAGCAGGAATATTACGTAGCTAGCTGTTAACACAAAACAGATGGATGCACAGCTGCAGGGTCGTATCCAGGGGGCGAGGGCAGGTCCAGGCACCCCCACCCCAACTTTTGGAAATGATTTGAAATTGTACCTATTTTTGAGCAAATGGCTCTTTTTTGAAAAACATTAGGCGGGAACCCCCACCCCCTCCGTCGGAGTAAAGTGAAGTAAGCAAAAAATTAGAGCATAATAAAAAGTTTTGGCTCAAAATTTATTTTTCGAAGCATATTTTGGCTCAAAATTTTTGCGTACTGTGGCGCAACGCCAGTGATTAATTTCGCAATTTGTGGCGCAAAAAACCCAGACGAACTGCCAAGGTGCTTGTTAGAGTTGGATAAAGCTGATGTGCCCGCAGATGAAAAAGAAAACATGATAATTTTGTATGGTACGTATTAGACCACTTTAGGGTCACTCCCTCTTTTTATCGTCTAAAGGAAACTAAGGAACATAATAATTCTAGATACAACAATATACAACAACTTATATTTTTCCTTTCACTGAGTAACAGTGCTCCACGTTTTCTAGAACGAAGGCAGGGGTAGAAAAAATATACCCATCCCCCTCTTCCTACGAAAGGTCGACAACAACGAGCCAGATTGCAGTAGCCCCTCCCAATTGAGACTTTCTTTTCAGAATGTTTTTTACATTTATAGCCACGTTTTTAATGCTAATTTAGCCATTTCTGGGAAAACTTGGTCCTGAACCAGGCACCTTTTCGGGTTGCCCCCCTCCGTTTGAAAATTCTGGATACGCCCCTGCCCTCATGTCAGCAGAACACTTTTGTACACTGGTCGAACCACCGTTTATACAATGAAAACTAAGAAAAGCCGCTAAGTACATAGCTAAGCAGGTTATGTACGCTTATTATATACAAAGTTTGATGATTCTTGCGGTGCGTAACTAAGTTGGCTAATTAAGACAGACCTGTTCGTTGCTGCTGGTTCGAGCGTCTGCAAATTCTGTAAATTCCTCCACATCTTGTGACATAATTGTCGAAGCAACGATAAGACTACTCACCTCAGTGCTGTCAGCAGGAGCCACAACCATCCCATCAGGACTGGAGGCGCGCACAGCAGACTGGGAAGACTGGTGGGCAGGTGGCGTCAGAGAAGGGACTACTTCCTCCACTGTGGGGAGGCCAATGGGTCGACGGAGGCCGAGCCGGGGTGGCTTGGCGGGAGGAGGAGGAGGACTCTTCCGCCGCTGACATCCGGCCGGGCGAGATACAGCCGGAGGGGTCCCCGGCAACGAGGCGCAGGGAGCCTTCTGAAACAATAATTAAAATACGCGTTTGGCTAAAACAATTATATACGGTTCTTTCTTGTTCCATATCTAGCAACACTACCCTGCTCAGAATCATTGCAAGTTTTTGAAAAAAATTCCGACAATCCTCAAACTACTTATCTCCTCCCTATCACTGCTGGATCATCAGTAACATGATATTGTCTCCACAAAAAAGGTACAAAAAAGGTAAGGCTGCACCTTTGCCAAAAAATGCCGAAAATGCCGCTGGAGCATGATAAAGCAGAATTTGAGTGGAGGGAGCCCCAAAAAGGTTGGGGTGGAGCCGAGTGGGGGGAACCGCACTCCCACCAATAAAACAGCCTAGTGACAATTCATCATAAAGCTAATAATGCCGTAATCAATGTGTAGAGTAAAATCAAAACGAATAAAATAATATACTTCAGGCATTGCCAGGAATAATAAACTTAGTAGAGAAATAGAACTACTGAAAGCATAATGGCATAGAAGTCATAAAAATTAACTAAAACAATACGTAATTCAAGTCAACTTTTACTAAAGGTTGGTTACGTACACTGTACAGCAACAACTGGGAGGAACTGGGCAAGGCAGTTCCGAATGCGGTTCCGGCTACGGTTTCAGTCGACAGACTCTGCTGGATGGCGGCTGGAGCAACCGCGCTGGATGATTGGACAGGCAAGGGGGGCTGGGGGGGTTGGGATCCAGAAGCTGCTGATTCAGACGGCTCACGATCTTCGCCTTCCGGATAAATCAGCCGTACAGGCGGCCTGTCTATAACAAGAGACAACAATGGGGCTGGGATCGGATGCGGTTCCGGCTACGGTTCCGGATGCGTTTCCGGCTGCGGTTCCGGCTACGGTTCCGGATGCGGTTCCGGCTGCGGTTCCGGATGCGGTTCCGGCTATGATTCCGGTTCCTGTAGACAGGATCTGCTGGACGGCGGGCAGAGGAATCACACTGGAAGCCTGGACAGGCAAGGGTGGCGGCTGGGGGGGCTGGGGTCCACCAGCCGCCGCTGATTCGGACGCATGGGCCTGCTCTGCTTCGCCTTCCGCATAGATTAGACCAGGCGGCCGTGCAGGCGGCCTGTCTATAACAAGAGACAACAATGGGGCTGGGATCCAGAAGCTGCTGATTCAGACGGCCCACGATCTTCGCCTTCTGGATAAATCAGCCGTGCAGGCGGCCTGTCTATAACAAGAGACAACAAAATACACACACAACTACACTACACAGACAGACAATGCATTGGAACCGTATATACATTAACAAGGATACCTAGTTTTAAGTGGTCCTGTACCTGTTTTGGCCCAAAATTTACCCGCAAAATTTACCTATCTCAACTTTGGGAGGAAGAACTCAGGAAATTTTCCAGAACCAGTGCAATTTATTCCGACTTTAAGCAAATTTAGCGCAAAATTAGCTATTTCACATCCATTTAAAGCAAAATAAGAGATTTGTCACGATTTGTTGGAAATGTTTCGAAATATTAAAAACCTTTGGCCGTTTTTGGCTGAAATTTGCATTAATTTTTGTTTGTTTTTTAAATCAATGTAACAAAAGTTACCTGACGAGGTGCGGAAACCGTATGTTTATTTGTTAAAGTTCCTAATACGGGACTAAATACTTGAAGACCCTAAGCCTCAAACACTGGAAAAATTAAGTTTAACCTTAAAAATGCTTTTCGCGTCTTTCAAACAACTCGTTTTTTCTCGCTATAGCATATCCGGACAATCGCGCGATTTTACTTTGCTAATTAGAAAAATCTGGATTTTGCGTTGATTGATCAAATAGATTCCTGTTTTCCTTTTTTCCGGTCATCCCAAAATTACCCAATGTGCTGAAAGTTGCGTTATGTCATGTTCCTGCATGCATAGAAGCCGTTTTAACGATATTTAATCGCCACACAGGGGTAATGCAATTACACAAGGGCTTACAAACGTTACACTATTGATTAAAGCAAGAGTACATAATAAATAAAAGCATGACAGCAGTCATGCTCTATGTATTATAAGCGTGACGCATCCTCTGCACGCTAACGGCTGACCCCCGCAAATTGGACCCCAGTGAATCAAACAAAGTCGCCCTCTATGCGTGTGTGCGTTAAAGTTCGAAACAAAACAATGTCTGGCAATAATAAACTGTAAATATGGCATGTCCTGACTAAACGTTCTAAAGTCTGACACAAAAATGTGTGTACAAAATTTGTAAGGCCTCCAGTGAACTCAGTATACGCCGTAACCCCATAAAACCATATATTTTCGGAATCCTTGCAGCGAGATGAACATTTTTATGAAAAAAAAAAAAATTTAAAATTTTTTAAAATTTCAAAAAACGAGACGGACAGCAGACCAGCATTTTAAAATATCGGTTATTCTGTAATCAAGAGTTAATTCCTGTAATCAATCAACCACCGGCTTTCAGTTAAGAAGTGGGGAAGGGAAGGGGAAGACCGATTGCGGTTCCGGTTTCGTCGCGACTGCTGGATGGCGCCTGGAGCAACCGTGCTGGAGATGGACGCAGGGGCGGGGGGGGGCCCGAAGCGCGACGGCTTCCACGGGCGGTATATACATTAACAAGGATACCTTTTATGGTCCACCGTTTTGGCCCATTTACCCGCAAAATTAACGACCGTTCAAGCTATTCAGCTCATTCCTTCAGAAAAATTTTCCCGTCCGAAGACGCATCGATTGACACAAGAACGAAAAAAATCGGTTGAGAAATAAGCATTTTATTCTAAAATTTCGTTTTTCCATTTCCTTTGATGTTTGCCGCTTTTTGCAAGTTTGACTGGTTATTACTCGCGACTCGCTCAACTTAAAATTTTTTCGATTAGATTTTCAGGACCGCCTAGGCGTCCGCTTTGACCTGATATATGTGGTATTTCAAATTTTGAAAATCGATTTTTTTGAAAAATACCACTTTTTGATCTTCAAAATTTCCAATTTTAAACATTTTCTCCAATACCTCAAGAGGGATTATTCGAAAGTTCTTCGAGCGAACCAAACATTTCGGCAAAGAAGATTTAGCAAAAGTGAATAAAAATAACATGATCATAAAGTTTAAGCTGGTTCCGGATGCGGTTCCGGCTACGGTTCCGGCTATGGTTCCGGATGCGGTTCCGGCTATGGTTCCGGTTCCTGTAGACAGGCTCTGCTGGATGGCGGGCAGAGCAATCACACTGGAAGCCTGGACAGGCAAGGATGGTTGGGGGGGCTGGAATCCACTAGCCGCCGCTGATTCGGACGGCCCACAATCTTCGCCTTCCGCATAGATTAGACCAGGCGGTCGTGGAGGCGGCCTGTCTATAACAAGAGACAACAAAATACACACACAACTACACTACACAGACAGACAATGCACTGGATTGGAACCGTATATACGTACATTAACAAGGATACCTAGTCTTAAGTGGTCCTGTACCTGTTTTGGCCCAAAATTTACCCGCAAAATTTACCTTATCTCAACTTTGGAGGGAGGAGTCTAAACAGGAAATTTTCGAGAACCAGTGCAATTTATGCCGACTTTAAGCAAATTTAGCGCAAAATTAGCTATTTCATAGCCATTTAAAGCAAAATAAGCAATTTCTCGCAATTTTTTGGAAATTATTTGAAATTTTAAAAATTTTGGCCATTTTAGGCTAAAATTTGCCTTAATGACAATGTCGCTTGTCCCTTGGCCCTGATTTTGGTAGACCTTGTAAAGAACAAGAACATCCAATTTTTGAGGAGTCCCGTACCCCCTTCCAAATTAACGATAGTACACTACGAGTTTTTCTCACATCTCACAACAAATTGTGCCAAGCATACCCAGACAAACGACTAAGACGAGAAACGTATTTAACAATGTAAATGTGAATTACCTGCAGGCGGACTGACGATTCCCACTTCTGGCTAAAAAACAAACAAACTCCCAATTACAACTCAGAAAAAACGGAAGTCAGGTAAGGGCATTTAAAAATATTGAGACAAACACTTTATCAATTTCAATATTTAATTTCCTTTTTGAAATCAGTCTGAAGGAGCTCTAGACAAAAACGCACACTCGCAATTCAGGTCAGTATTAAGTTGTATAGTAGTTTAGAAAACGGGAACATTGAAAATGTCACAAGTTCGCATACCCGCTTAGTGCCCCCGAAAGATTCGTAGAGCTTGTTGCCGAACACGACTTCGTAGCCAGTCTGCTCCGAAGACAGATTGTCCGCCGAAACATCAACCGAATGATGCCATGATTTTCCCAGCACCTAAAATATAGAATGCAACAATCCAGTTAGAGCACATTAGCCTAGGAGAGCTCTCAATTAGCTTAGCTACGAAACAACATCACTCTGCTAGACAGCAGACGACAGAATCTAAATCTGTACAAGATAAATATAACTTGGACAAGCTTAGGAGCCTGAAATGCGAAAGTCGTATGGACTGGAAAATCGAGGGGGAAACAACTACATACAACACTCACCGACAAAGGAGCCGCATCAATGGACTCCACATTCCAGTTTAAACCGCAAAAAAATACCATCTCAACAAGGACCCCTAACAAGAAAAAAATTAAGTGACACAAAAAGGGGGCATCCATATTTTCGGGTGCGGCAGAAAGAATGAAATCTGAAAGAAGACGTGATTTCTAAAGGTAGGGACTGCTCTCCTAAGACGGCGGAGTTGTTAAGTCGAGAAAGGAAGTCCTCATCTGACAGGATACAAACGGAATCGAACCCGCCATCTTCCACTATTAGCACCATTAAACAACTTCACAATCAAAGCAGGATCTGCCTACGAAATAATTGTGGTAGTGAAGTAAGTATCCAGGGTATTTTTCGGGGATTCTTCGGGTAGGAAGAGATTTTTGCAAAAAAGAGGTGGTTTGGAGAAACTGCCAAGTCTCAAAAATGCCTGTATTTAGACAATTTTAAGCAAAAATTTCCCGAAGTAAATACGTACTTTTTTCTTGCGGAATTTCAAATCCGAAACTTTCGTTTCCGACCAAATCCGCAGCCTCCGCAGCCGTCTAAAATAAGGTGACTAATCACCTAATCACATTCTGGATACACCCCTGCCCTCATGTCAGTAAAACATTAGTACAATCGTAGAACAATAGTAGAAAACTAAGAGAAGCAGCTAAGTACATAGCTAAGCAGGTTACGCTCATTTATACAAAGTTTGATGAATTCTTGCGGTGCGTAACTAATTTGGCTAATTAAGACAGACCTGCATGCTGCGTAGTGTCACGTGGTAAACTTTATTTCTTGCGTAGTCCTTTCCACTTGCTTATATTTGGGAAAATAGAAACCTGTCAATCAAACGTCCGCCATATTAAAGTGTAAAACATAGGAAAGCGCGGAAAAATTTGGCATTAAATTTCTCTTCAAAAATACGACTACGCTAGAAACTAAAAGCACTACGCAAAACTACGCTGTAGCGTAGTGCAGAAAATATGCATTTGGCTAATCGTAGTGAAAAAGTTTCCGTTAAGTTTACTGAGCCTCTGGCGAGGGGAGGCGGGCACTGCAGAGGCAAGGAGCTGGGGGAGTGACCCGTCCCCGCCGGAGCTGCCTGCCACTTCTGCCATGACTGGTCACAGCGGACAATAATCCTCCATGAAAGGATGAGGAAGTGAACTTATTTTAGTAGAGGCTCATAAATAACCACCTCCCAAAAATCGTTCACCCCATACATTAACACGGGGTCCGATTCTGGGGGGGGGTCTGCCCCGACCTCGGCGAAGGGTCTAGCCTTGAAAAAATCCGAAATTTTATAGGGGTCTGCCCCGAAATTTGCAAAAATTGCGAATTTTTAACGTTTTTGACCAAAAATTAGTAAAAAATGACAGTTTTTAGCGTTTAGAAATTTTTTAAAAAAATCGCTAAAATTTGCTAAAAAATTACCAATTTTCAGTGAAAATCGCTGAGGGGTCTGCCCTTTTTTGCTTTCTGGACGAGAGGGTCTGCCCTTTTTTCCGTTTCGCTGAGGGATCTACCCGTTTTTGTCGGTCTGGGGGGGTCTGCACCCCCCATTCCCCCCACGTTATCCTATGGTTCAATCCCAAAACGAGAGTGTCCCTTTTGGTACTAAATTTTGCCCTGAAAAATTCGCTCAGAATGCCAAACTTTCCAAAAAATTTTAACTCAATTTTTGCCATTTTGACCATTAATTCTGCCTATTTTTGCGATAAAAATAAGCTTTTACAGTGTAGACTAGCAAAATAGCGCTATTTCTAGCATATATTTTGTACACTTTTCGCCTTCTACTCCAATTCATTGCCCCAAGGACTTTTAGCACCTCCCTCCCCAAGAAAAAATCCATAGAATAACTCCAGATGTTCAAGTGTAAATTATTAACTTTGTTTGATTCGGCACCTCGCCCATTTTCAAACTTTATGCAATTAATAGGCGGTTCTTGTTCTATATACTGAACGAAGCTCTCGTTGTGCAGGATAGGAATGATAAAACTGCGCAAAAACCAACAAAATCCGTGACCATACAATTTCTGATGGTGGACCCCCCCTTAACAGCGTATATACTGCCTACTTATGTAACAATTAAAAACCTACGATGCCATTCCTGTAATTTATCATTGACAGCGGGGGAAAGGAGCGTGGTCGCGCCGAACGGATTCTAATTCTCCCATGAGAAGTATGACTTCTTCCATAACCTCCATGGCAGCCGCGGCAGCATCCCTGGTCACTCTCAGTTCCGAGAACAGGGCGCCGGAAGGCATGGGTTTGCTCAGGAGATAGTGGGACCTCTGGACACCCGATGACGCCAGAGAGACAGAGGTCCGCGGGGTTGCACCCTCTAACGAGGGGGACTCGACGTGCTGGAGTCCTTCTGACGCCCACGACGAAGGGGGCTGGCTCAGGAAGGCTCCTGACGTTAATGCAGTCAGCTGTCTTTTCAGACGCTGATTTTTCAAACGCAAGCAGTTAGCTGTCTTGCTTTAGCCGCAGACACCGACTGACAACTTCACTGATATGCTCCGACAGTCCTACCGACGCCACCTAAAAAGCAAAATAACCACTCAGTTGGAGCACAGTCGCTTTGCTGATGCAAAAGCATTACAAATAAAACATGCAGAAACTCAAGATAAAAGGGCGCAGTCGATGCCGTATACAAACGATTCGGGGCAAACTTCAAATTTCTTTGAAGTGAGCATACACGTTTGTGGGGGGGGGTCAGCCGTTAGCGAACATAGCATGTACCTAGGGCTGATAACAGAGAGCTTGCCTGCTGTCACACTCTTATGTTATGTACTCTTGGTTGAATGAAGGGTTGGCTTGGCCAGAGCGACCAAGCCGGCAGACAGTTAAATAAACAAGGTGAGAAAGTGAACCAGAATCAACAACAAATCGTATAGAAGAATCTTAGTAGAAATCCTAGGTAAACTGGGAAGTGTGGACCAGTAACGAGAAAATACCAAACACTAACGTGGAGATATGTAAAAACAAACAGAGCGAAAACGCGGCCACACGCTAAGGAAGAAAAACTCTAAACTTGCTACTTTTTGTTCTTTCATCAGACCACCCCCCTAGTTAGCCAATCAGTGGTAACGACTGACTTTTGAAAGTGCCACTGCTAGAATTTGATTGGTCGAAGGTTTCTATCAAGGTAGACTGATAGCGCCACCTAGCGGCTGAAAAACTGAATAAAAACGCATAATAAAACTAGTCTAGGATCAGATCTTAACACGTGAAATTCACAATAACAATTTTCTAACATTTTCAAAATATTCACACTTATAAATAAATACATAGCTAATAAACTCTAGAAATACCCACCCATTACAGCCAGTTGGTTCAATGTGCTGTGCGTCTGTTGCGAGCTTTAGAACGCAGGTGTAGCTTGCAAATTTGTTTGATGGGTATAATTTGTGAGGGGGGGGGAATCAGCCGTTGTTGCTCAGACCATGTCGCTAGCCTAATAACTACGAGCGTGACGCTTGCCACACTCTTAGTTATTATGTACTATTCTGCACAACGTGTGGTACTCAAGCTGCGAAGGGTGTGTTTACAATGAACTCAGTGTACAAGCCATACCGAAATCGAGGACAAGGATGAAGGCAAAAAAAGGCCACGAGAGGCAAAAATTAGAGCAAAAGACGGAAAAACTAGATTTATAGCAGATAAATTTCAAAATTTTCAAAAAATTCGGAAGGAACTATGTTATTGTCGAGAATTCTGTAGCATATTTTGGTTTGATTATTTCGGAAGCAAAACATTTATATGTCAAATTTAGTAAAAGACACAGGCATTAACTAATAGAATCTTACCATAATTAAAGCGTTCTAGATTAACGATTAATAATTAGATTAATAATTAACTACTGTACGGGATACGATCTCATCTCCAATATCTGTGTTGCTGCTATATCTGTCAATATAACACGGTATTCTGGGAATAGTACATGTCAGTGCTGCTGCTGCGTCTTTCCATATGATACTGTAAGCAGAGGATAGTTCATTTCACAGGTTCAATATGTTTGCCCTTTACACTTGTGAATGTAGCCTCGACAATCTATTTTCAAGCTTTGAATCTAGTGTACTTTCTTGTACTCGCCTGGACTCTCCAAATAATTCTCAACAAAATATTTTCAAACTAACCAGCTTGTAATTTCAATTTGTCGGGACTTAGCATACCACACCGGCGTTGGAATAGAGCGTACGTTAGTAACTGTCAATTTTATTTCGAAACAAGCAATATTTTCTGCGAAAGGTTTATGGTTTCCATGAATTGTAGGCCTGTAGCGCAGCATATTAATATTTTTGCAAGAAGTTACTACCAATAAAACGTATAAAACAGAGGAATCTGTGAAGAAAATAGGCAAACCGAGTGAACCTAGTGTCAGACTATGCATGAAAAAGTGAAATCGTAAGGCATTAAAGTTATCGTCCAAAATATTATGTCGCTTGCGGAACAAGAATCGCATTCTTCTGGGCTTTGATGTTTTCTCACATTCTTCTACCGTTCTTCGCTAGAATTTTATGATGTCTGGGTTATTACTAGCTTAAATCCAGACTTTTCTTTCACTTGCTGCAAGTCACTTGTTAAGAATCAAAACTGCAAACATTAGAGTAGACAATTTTCGGTTTTGATTACTAAGAAAATTATCTGATAGATACTTACCTGTGACAATGTCTCAAATCAACCCTTTAATAGGCAAACCAAAAATAACAGTTCTTTAGCAGCATCAAAGAAACCAAGAGTACATAATACATAAGAGTATGACAGCAGGCATACTCTATGTATTATTAGCTTGACACATCCTCTGCACGCTAACGGCTGACCCCCCCCCGCAAATTGGACCCCAGTGACCCCCCCCCCGCAAATTGGTACCCAGTCGAAACGGGGGTACGCTCACTCGCTCTATGCTTGTGTGTTAAAGCTCGAAAAGACAAGCAGTACGTGCGCGAATTTTGTGTCTGCTTCGAGCTTTAGCACACAAGTATAGCGCGCGAATTCTTTTGAAGTGAAGGGTCCAATTTGCGGGGGGGGGGGTCAGCCGTTAGCGTGCAGAGGATGTGTCAAGCTGATAATACATAGAGTATGCCTGCTGTCATACTCTTATGTATTATGTACTCTTGAAGAAACTAACCCACCAAAACAGGAGCTTGAAATTATACAGAGAGACTTACACAACAACATAGGCAGACTGGCGTCGTCTGTAGCAACAAGAAAAAGGCGTCTAAATGCAGCAAAGTTTTGAGAAGCTTCGAAAGAAAATGGAAAACAACTTACAACTCTTACATACCAAACAAAAATATTCTTCAACGAAGTCAAAGAATAAATTAAATAACATATTGGATAAAATCTCATTTACAATTCCACTGCTGCTGCTGTATCTTTCGATACATCTGTATGCAGAAGGTAGTACATTTCACAGGTTCAATATGTTTGCCCATTACAGATTAGACAACTCTCTGACGAGTGCCTTCAACAACACATTTTTGCATTTCCAAGCTTCTAATAATGCCAGGACCATCCAAAGGATTGAACAAACAATTTTCAGCTTTTGATCAGCTTTTATTTTTATCTTGAATTTATCGGGCACTCAGTGGAAACATGATTTATTCGTATAAAAGACTATTTCGAAAGTTGATGCTGTCTAACAGTAATGCACTATTACAATATACATGATGGGGGTGTAGGGACGGAGCCCCCCAGAAGTTGAACCTTTTTTGCAATTACAGATCACATTACAAAAAAGGTTGGTTTCAATCATTTTAGGCGCTGATTGGTTCCCTAGAATGCTCCAAGAAGCTGGTTTCAATCATTTTAGGCGCTGGCTAGACATCAATCTGCACGAATGTATTGGCATTTTTCCGCTTCAGCCTTCTTTCCCGTATTCTACCCGGAACCCATGCCCGTCTAGGGCATTTTTGGTACTAGTCGCGAATGAGGAAAGTGCTCTCTAATTGAAGAAATTATGACCAAAAGGGGAGACTGGGAGAGGGCAGAAACCCCAAAGGTTTTATGGAACCGGGGAAAGGTCAAATAAGCGGACATCAGGATTTGATACCGAGTGGTCCAACCAATACCCGTGGCTCCAAATTCTTCGAGATGAAGGGAACAACGTTTTGTGCAAAGTCTGCAGAGAAATGGCTGAGCCCATGGGAAGAAATTTCGCGGACCATGAAATTATCTGTATTATTATTTAACTACTTAAACTTCTTGAAAAATTCGTTTCATAAATAAACGGCTTAAACTACTTAAAATACTTAAACGACTTAGTGGCTTAAACGACTTAACTTAAACGACTTAATTTAAGGTGCTGGTATCGTTTTGTGTAAATTTGACCCTATAGGCTTTAATTCTTTATGAAAGTGGATGAAACTTTCCCAATATACTATTTCGGTGCTCTTTAACATTCTGGGACCAGTCCCGCATTTTTAGGTGCAAAGATAGGAAATTTTTGGGTTTTGCCATTATTCTCTCAGCACATAGTCGAGACACCAGATTGGTTGGTATGGCTGGAAAGAGGACACAAAAATGTACATTTTTGCTTTTACAACTTTTGAGCTATCTCTTGTGGTTAAGTCAGTATAAGCAAAAAACGATTTTTGGGGTCCAAAAATGGCCGTTTTCGAGAAAATCAGTTTTTTCAAAATTACTGCCAAATCGTACGGACAATTTTGGTTAATTTATACTCGATCGATACACACTCTAATTACACATTTTATCAATGCCTATTAGCCGGAGTTTGTTGCTCTAAGCTAGAGATTTGGCCGAAAAACCATTTTGGCAAAACTGCGATTATTTTGTTTTGAACATCGATTTCTCAAAAACTACCCAATGGATTCGCGTGATTTTTGGCAGGATGAGAATTCGCACTATTGCGGAGGGACATTTTTCTTGGTTTGAGCTAAAACATCTCCAGTTGCGAAAAAACTCAATGCAAAGTTGCGAAATATCGTGTCACCGCACATTTAATGGATTTTCTTGAGCGTTAAGACCTGCTGAGCCAAATCCAAAAAAATGTCCCTCGGCCCACATGTCCTTTATAGGACAGCACAAGAAAAAATTTTGGCCGATTCCACAGTTTTGGGAAATCGATGTTCAAAAATGTTTGGTCTATATTCAGCCTGTCAGATGTCAGTAAGTCAGAAAATTTTCGCTATTTTTCGCGGAGTTTTACTAGTTTCGTACTCTCATGATAATCTACAGATTATAAGCTTTAAAATGATGTATAAAGCTCTTTCCAACTCACAAAAGTGCGAAAGTTATGGCGTTTCAAAAAATACCCACAAAAGCACTGCACAAAACGATACCAGCACCTTAAGGGGGGGGTCGCTTTGGGTCAAAATCGATAGACACGGATTTCGCTCATTTTCACACACAATATAGGTACATATGTTCTCAAAAACAAGACAAAACAGTAGTGTTTGAAATCAAACTGTGGCAGAGATATGCAGCTATAAAGTTGGAAAACTTGAAAATCACTGTGATTTGCCCTCCAAGGTCATATTGAGACAGAACGGCAGCGAAATTTGGGTCAACTAATATTGCAAATTAATTTTTTAGGTTGGCTAATATTTTAGTGCTAAAACAACTCCGGGATATCCAGCCAGTCGTTCGTTCACAGTACATTCTTCAATTGTGAACTGAGTCTTTTTCAGCTAACTGTGCCCTCAAACTTTAACTTGCTCTACCTTTCAGATACTACATTTCTGACACATAGTTCTATTAGACAAGTTGTTCAGCTCGTCAGTAGCTATCGAATGATACCAAATTTGTCTATATTTTGGGAATTTCAAAAATTGACTTTTGTGACCTATAAGAGATCAAAGGAGCCGACACGACAGAAAAGTTCTACCTTGAAGCATTTGCCTTTACCATAATGTCTGGTAGGCATTGAGAGTTTTATGTGCCAATTTTGGTGACTTTCGAGTGGGTAACGAGTGAGAAATTATTAAAAGAACGTGAAAATTGTGCAAAATCATGATTTTTGGCAAATTTGGCATATTTTGTGGCAAGTTTTTTGAGAGCACTTCAGATGGTAGCATTTTGCAACTACTGTCATAAGAATTCTGTGCATGCGTAGAGTGCAACTATCTATATGCGATTTCTGTAGCATTTGCCAATCGTGCAGGAGAGGCGAAAATGTTTTGCTGGTCCTCTTTTTCGTGGTACAAAAAGCACCAATTTTTAGAAAATTTTGACTTTGAAAAATCGCCAAAAATCCGACACTCAACAGAATTGTTCCAGAAGGGCTATTTACACTCTCTGGTATATCCTTAACATGTACAACAAGGTTGCAGCGCTGTATATTGCATATTTTTTATATATATATTTTAATATATATATAAAAAATTTTAAAAATTTTAATATATATTTATATATTGCATATATTGCATTTTTCACAGCGAAAAATTTTTCTGCCACAAACTTTTTAAAATAACTTTTTCATTTTCCTATGTTTAACACATGTCGAGGTCACCTTTGAAGGGCTCTACAGAACGATTGAAGCAATATTACGCAAGACACCTGTCTTGTTTTGAGGACCCATTAGGACTACAACATATGTGAAAATGGGCAAAATCGGAGATGGTCGAAAAATTAGCCAAAAAGCGACCCCCCCTTAAGCAGTTTAAGTAGTTTAAGTAATTTATATTTATGAAACGAATATTTAAGAAGTTTAAATTAAGTCGTTTAAGTTAAGTCGATTAAGCCGACTTTTAGTGAAACGAATGATACAATAACATCAAAATAGTATATAGTTTAAAGGTGTTGGTCCGGTATTTGCAGCAAACTTTCAAAAACTGTAAATTACTCAATTCCTGGAGTTCAACAATAATTTTGATATCACTCTAAAGCTTGGAATGTGCTTGTTACAACTACGCAGAGTACAGCTCTCTTAGTTAAACAGTTCTATTTGAACATGCGGTTACATGAATACAATTTTGAACATGGATTTCTCCAAGTGTAGGAAAGCTAAAAAGCTACCGGTTCCAGCTTCGAGAGAAACGTCTTCCCGACTATCTTTTATGAAATTGTTTAACCAGCAAAACAGGCTCAATATAATTCAGAACACTGTCAATTTTGTCAGTTTCGCCGACAGGCAGTCATGGGTTGAAGCTGCTCGTAATTTGAAATCAGAAATACGAAAGCCAAGCGCGAGTATTGGAGAGAGTATGCATCAACGCTCAACGTCCCCTCCAGCATTGGCGAAGTTATGAGAGCCATCCATGCGATTGAAGGGAAAACGACTACTCGGTGTTCCGGGGCTGCACTGGAACGGAACGGTAAAAAGCTGATATCAGACAGGGATAAGGCCAACGGTTTCATCGCTGAATATGCCTCTGTCAGTAGACTCACTGAAACCAAGGAAGACAGAAAACTGAAGCGCAGGTAACACCTGCAGTCGAAAAAATCATGTAGCTGCTCAGTGCCAACGCTATGCTCTAATTTCACTATGACGAAATTACAGCTGGCAATTAACCAGCTCAAGCCCAGGAAAGCCCACGGACCTGACCTCGTGGACAATGAGCTTCTGCAACATCCAAGCCCCCTGGCCACCGAAGTTCTGCTGAAAATAATCAATCTGTCGTGGAAATCTGGTGATGTGCCTACTCCCTGGAGAAGAGCCTCTATCATCCCAATTCCGGAGCCTGGCAAACCCGCCGATAAAGTAGACTCTTATCGGCCGATCTCTCTTACGAGCTGCCTATCCAAACTAATGGAGAGGATGGTAAAGGAAAGAATTCAGTACTGGCTGGAATCTACACAAAAACTGGACTCCAAACAGGCTGGCTTTCGGAGCCTAAAGCCTAGTTCACAGCCACCAAGTTTTGCGTCAAGTCAAGTCAAGTCAAGTCAAGTCACGTCAAAGTCAGCATTCACAGATATCTTTGACTTGACTTGACTTGACTGGACATTGACTTGAAGCCCTTCAAGTCAAAGTAGACCAACGTTCTACTTTGACTTAAAAACTTGAAAATTCAGCCAATCAGATTTGGACAAGTGTACACCAAAAAACTCAGTCAATTTGTGCTGTGTACTTAGTGTTGTTGTTTCGTTTGAAGTTTTCGTTGTGCGTATACTGCTGTATGGCTGTGGAAAAATCAATTCAGTCTCCTGCTCCGGAAAACGACTCTGCTGATATCGACTTTGATGAAGCACTTATCGAAGAAGTGCGAAAACGCGAGTACCTTTTCAATCATAGTTCCGCTGATTTCCGTGATTCGAAGAAGAAATTAAATGCATGGACTGCTGTTTCCGAAAAACTCAGTAAGTAAAAATTGTTGTCTTGAAACTTTTAAGCATTCCTTATCATGTCTGACAGAGTTTGAAATTGACAGACTCAATTGACTAGGAGGTTCATTACACTGCAGATCTATGTTCGGTGTGTACCTTTTTATACGATAATTTAACCATGATCACTTCTACTCTACTCTAGTATTGTTATCAGTCGGCCAGTAGCCAACCAATACTATCTTGATAGGGTTTCCAGTTCGGTAGGCATCAGAAAGCCATCCATACAACAACACTACAGTAGTCTATGACAATTGGCATATCTATTCATAGCAACAACCAAGTTTTGTACCCTACCTCGCTTGACCCCACTCCCACAAATTGAGCCTGCGTAAGGTAAATCTGTAATTCTACGCGAATGAGCGACCCCCGTTTGAGACCAGGGAGTGATTAGCGACAACATGTGAGGGATCATCAATATCAAACATGCTTGAATCTGCTGAAATATCAAGACGCCAGTCACCATCGTGAACTGAACTTTCCCACCATCCTCAAAGTCAGGGAAGCTCGGAGGACAGTATCGGGAACTAGGAGGCGTTTTATAGTCAGTTTTCTTCAAATAGTTGTGTAGCGCACAGCACGCTTTGATGATGAGAACTACATTCTGGGCTTCAGCTTGGATGGGGCGGCGAAAAATACTAAACCGAGCACTCATTATGCCAAAGGCGTTTTCAGTGGTTCTACGTGCTCTGGACAATCGGTAATTAAAAATCGCTCGATCTTCCGTAAGTTTGGAACCGGGATACGGTTTCATCAAATCAGTGGAAAGTGGAAATGCGTTGTCTCCAAGAATGACGACAGGCATTGATCCAATTTCACTGGAAAATTGCCGAGCCTTTAGGAATGTTCAATTTCCCCTGACTTACGGCTTTTCCGAATTCAGATTCCCTGAATACCCCTCCATCGCTTCGCCTTCCAGGTGCACCAATATCCACCAGGGTAAAACAATAGCGGGCATCACACACAGCTAGTGAAACTATGCATGAGTTCCCTTATAGTTGTAGTATTCTGAACCTCCCCGAGATGGACACTGAATGACGACGTGTTTACCATCAATGGCCCCAACGCAATTTGGAAATTGCCACATCTTCTCAAAGTCCCCAATTATTTCAGTCCAAGCCGCTTCATCAGGGACCGGAAGAAAGGTCGGTTGCAACGCTGTCCAAAGAGCTGCACAGGTTTCATGAACAATTTGACACACACAGTTGAATGTCCCAAACGGAAGCTGTATTAAATTGTTTTCAGGCTATCACCAGTCGA
Source organism: Trissonchulus latispiculum (assembly GCA_030248195.1). Taxonomy (NCBI): domain Eukaryota; kingdom Metazoa; phylum Nematoda; class Enoplea; order Enoplida; family Ironidae; genus Trissonchulus; species Trissonchulus latispiculum. Next base: position 31,301 of record JASAND010012601.1, read on the forward strand.
CAGGTACCTGAAACAGAAAACGAATTTTAGAAAACAGATAGTTGTAAATGTTCGTTTTGTTTCATTTTAGAATGGTTTCAAATATGGAAACAGTTGGGGACGAACAGGATGAGGACGATGTTGATACCACTGGGCAACATCGTACTCCATCCACTCCCCGTGAAGAGATCTCAACGGCTAGAGATGTTGAAAGAACTGACGATTCGAAAGAGCAGGATCGCTCAGCATCCTTGGAAACACAGTCGACATCCCTGAAAAGTAAGCCTAAGAAGATGCGCAGAAACTCTGATCCATTTGAGTCCACGCTACTATCGAAAATTGATAGTTTGAACTCTTTTATTGGCACCTCTGCCCAGGATGAAGATTTGGTCTTTGGCAATTACGTTGCTGTTGCTTTGAAGAAAATCTCTAACCCGATGGCTAAAGGCTTGGCTAGAATGAAAATCCAGCAAACTTTGTTTGAAGCTGAGTTCGGTACTTCCCTGCCTCCTAGTTCTGCTCCTGCGATTTTCCCGCTTCAAGCCCGGGACCGGGAATAGCAAGGGTTGCGCTCTCCCCTCCTCAACCTCACTGTAGCAGTTTGCCAACTTCCCAAATGCCGTCATTTGCCCAACAGGTCAGTGATATTGGGTCTGAAATGCCGCCTTTTGGTACTATCACAACCTACGATAACAGTCCCTACTCGTCCGAAGGCAGTATTCGCAGTTCTACTCCCATGTAGATAACAGTTAAATCTTGTACACCATTAAACCATCATACCTGTAATTGTCATCTTAAAACAGGAGTCATAACAGTGAATTACGATGTATATATTAATACTTGGTACACACGGTTCATAAAAATTAACTTAGATGTGGTGAACATTTGGTGGCTTCTGTTTTAGTAGACAGTGGCAGGTCAATCGTATTTCAAAACGTAGTCTGATATGAAGTGATCTGATGCAAGGTTTTGGTGTTTGGTTTTTAGGAGTACTTTAAGCTTGTGCTTTGATATTGTCAAGTCACCTATATGTTGAACATCTAGTTTCTGGTATTTCTAGTTTAAACGAAAAGTAAAGTGTATTACCTAATCGTTCACTAGGACTGACAGGTTCACGCCATTGATGCACTTCTGCAAATATGGCTGGACTCGCTGAAGAAGCTCGTCATAACGATGAGGTAGCATTCTGAAGTACTGGAAAAATTTCTCCGTGTCTATTGCCTTCATCTGAAGAATAAGGGAACGATACTCTCCAAACCGCTTCCGTTGATTCAATTGAAAAATTGACCTGACATGGAACTTCCTCTTCCTCCGATTTCTTGTCCTTCTTGCATACAAGGCACCAGCAATCGCGAGTAGTTGTTGAGCAGCAACGAGATCATGCAACATCATTACCTAACTAGTGGTAATTAAAGATGAGCACGAGGAGCACATTCAGTTGAATTACTTCAATTGAAAAAATAATTTGAAATGATATTTGAAAGCTTCAGTTGTAAAAACATATAATAAGTCTTTAATAAAAATAAATTTTTGTTTAGCAGATATTTCTCGAAACCTGTCGCTTTTAACTTAGCAGTAGAATCCTAAAAAATTGTCTTAAATGCTTTATTAATTGCTTAAACTAAAGTTTTCAGTTTTCTAAGTGCTCATCTTTAATTTCAAAAAATTTGGAGCAAAATTTTGGAGGGAACTTAAATCACAACGGTTACAATTCTGATTGGTCAAATTCGTATGAGGGCGGAGCATTGTGACTTCTGTTGTGAATGCTCTCGCGTGCTTTGACTTGACTTAACTTGACTTTGACTTTAACTTGACGTGAGGTGATTTGACTTGACGTGACTTGACTTGTTGGCTGTGAACAAGGCTTAAGATCGACAGATGACCAAGTGCTTCGACTCACTCACTCCATAGTGGAAGGATTTCGCAGCAAAAAGCCTCCCAAAGCGAACAGTTTTGGCCTTAATTGATTTCAGGCGAGCCTTCGATACCCGTCTGGAAGCCAGCGCTCCTATGGAAACTATCCAGGCTTGGACTCCCAAAGTGTACTCTTAACTGGATAAAAAACTTTTTGAGTGACAGATTGGCCAAAGTCCAGATCAACGAATCTTGCAGCAAATGGAGAAAAATGGGGCCAGTATAAAAAGCGGAAGTGGACGCGGAAGCGGACTCGGGGTATAAAAAGCGGACGCGGACGCGGACGTAGGGTATAAACAGCGGACGTCACCTTTTGGTATAATCCGCGTGCGCGGACGAAGGGTATAATTTGCGGACGCGGACGCGAGGTATAAAATGCGGACGCGGACTTAAGGTATAAAATGCGGACACAAAGCGGACCCTAATATAATCTGCTTGCAGCATTAAAGTAATCAAGTTTCATAAGTTACTTTTACAGAAATAAACACATTAATACAACTTTAGCCCAAAAAGCTTTGGTCGACGTCAAAAAATAGCTGCAATAAATTAGAATAAAGAGAAAAATATTTAATGACATATATGTCATATAGTAATTAATTAGTGATAATTATATAATTGCCTATATAACAAACAAACAAACAAACAAACAAAGTCGTTTACTTTATAAGTAACCAGCAATTACAACAAAATCGAAGATTTTATTCAAATACAAGTATAAATCAAAAAAAATGCAGTTAAATATAAAGAAGGGCAAGAGAGGATCCTCAAGTGATCACCTGACCCCTTGTCCCCGTAAAAACTGTTCAAAATTTAGGTCGCGAATGAGGTTAGAGATATTAATCAAATTAGGAGCTGCAACATATATATCTGTCTGTTTGTGTTATGTTTCCTTTCCTTTCTAGTTTGCAAAGTTGGAGGGAGCATGTTTAAAGTGTATAATCACTGATTATTAATTATTATTAATCAGTGCGTAAACCATTATCAAAATTTTAAGTATTTTTAATAATTATATAAAGAAATATTTCAAATTTTTACCAAAAACTGCTTTAGAAATATTCTAATATAATTCTCTAATATTGAAGTTTAGAATTTCAGATTTTTCTTAACAAGTTAAAGTCTCACACTATCTGGTGAAGATTGAAAGTGCGGGCAAGATTCACTGAGGAGGACAAAACTTGCAAATATATATACTTCGAAAATGAACTATACAAATGTGATTGTGTACAAAAATATTAAACATTCAAGTTAGTAGCGCATGCGACCTCAGCCAGACCTGCGTTCACGATACAGGCGGTTCATCAGTGAAGCTGCTTGGAACCAGTTTTTTAGTTGAATTTTAGAAAAAGTTGGGGAAAAGTATTCGGAAACGGTTTCGCAGCTGAATCACAGCACTCAAGACCTGCTATCGAATCTTTGGTTCTTAATTAAATAAATTTCGATTTTTACTAAATGCCAGTTGATTCTTGAAAAGTGAGTGGCTTTTTAAGTAAAACCGAGTGAAGTAAAGAATGATTAAAGAACTGAAAACCACTCAAAATTCCGAAAACTTTTCCGATATCTTATAATCATTATGAAAGTTAACTAGGACGAGGATTTCTTGGCGGACTTGGCGTCTGACGGGGAGTGCATAGTAAAAAATTGGCTCTTTTTTGAGAACTTCCACAATTCCACCTCAAACAAAGCTGATTTGATTGGGCGATCCAAATGCGTTCGTATATTGATAGCTTGTTCACTTATGATCAATGATCAGTGATTTAAAAAATTTTGGAAAAAGTTTAAATTTATTAAATTTATAAGTTTTTCGTTAACATCGATGCTGCTGCAATTTTTTGCTGCTTGTCAACACCTGAAAGTGATGTACTAAAGTAATATACACATCTGCGAAAACTGATAAACCAATAAATATTAAGATTTAATTTTTTGATATCCCTGTGCCTTTCCTAACATGCTACCTACCTTACCTTGCCTTCATATAAATGTAGCACCTAACTAACTAGTTTAATTTGTTATGGAAAACATTCATTTCCAATTTAGTTTTTCTATTCTATTTTTCGTTCGTAGTTTCATATTTTATTAGTTGTTAAGGTTAACCTAACCAAGAAAACTTTGTGTAACCCGGAATATGTGAAACCCGAGTGAAAGTGCAAGAATGGAAAATTTTTCTTTTAATTGTTAATAATTGCAGCTATTTAATGACGTCGTCCAAAGCTTTTTGGGCTAAGTATTAATGTGTTTCTTTCTGTAAAAGTGATTTATGAAACCTGATTACTTTATGCTGAAAGCAGATTAGATTAGCGTAAGCTTTGTGTCCGCGTTTTGTACCTTAAGGTCGCGTCCGCGTTTTATACCCCACGTCCGCTTCCGCGTCCGCGTTTTATACCCCTCGTCTTAAGACGTTTCCGCGTCCGCGTCTGCTTTTTATACTGGCCCAGAAAAATGCATCATGGTGTCCCTCAAGGAAGCTGCCTGTCTCCAGTTTTTTTGAAAATTTCCTATTTTTGAGACCCCCCAAGCCAGATTTGGACATTTTACTCTCCCCCCCCCCCCGACCCAAACAGGTGGCACACCCATACCATAGGTGTTAGTGGGGGGTGGGGGCCCCCCAAACAAAATGACAAATTTTGGCGACCCCCCCCCCGGATTTTCAGATCTTTGCTACCCCCCAGATTTTTGGCCAAAAAGTGGCCAAAAATAGCATACAATCGAAAATTTAGGGGGGTCCCCACCCTCCTCCGTCGGGAAACCCCCCCCCCAGATTTTTTGCCCAGCCACACCTATGTTGGAGAGGTATCCTCGTCATGGGTGTAACGGGGATTTGGGTTGGGGGGACCCCTGCCCCGGAATTTTTTGGGCCCCCTTTTTAGACCCCCCCGAAACCCCCCACGACCCCCCCCCCAACCTCCCCCAACCTCTTCCTCCCCCAAAAAAGTGTTTCTATTTTTATGTCAAAAATCGCATTTTTAGCCATTGCTAATGCCGGAAAACATGATATCATTAAGTAATTTTAACAGTGTTTTTAATTTAACATTTAGTAGACAGTGTTTTTCAACTCGAAAACTTGATTGCCAACATGTTTCTGAGTCCAGAATAAGGTCAATATTGAGTCTAGACGACCATAAAACTGTTATAAACGTGTATTTCTCGAGATAATAAACACGTTGAGCCAAAAATTTGGACTTTTTTTGAAAAATTTTGCAAAATTTGCTCTAAAAATGCCCAATTTTGGGCCAATTTTCGCGCCTTCGGCGCGACTACCCAGTTGGGGGGGCCGGGGGCCCCCAAAAATTTCTGGGGGGGTTGGAAAAATGGCTGGGGGGTTAACCCCCCCAAACCCCCCCCCCCCCCAATTACACCTATGGGTATCCTTCTCCCCCACATTTTGAGAAAATGTCTTACCCTCGAGATGTTTTGACATGACCTTCCCCAGCGGTTGGCTATCCCCCCCGAATCCACCCAGCAATTTTTGCTTGCTTACTTACTTGCTTACTAAGGCGCCCGGCCGGGACCGCCTGCTTCTACCGACAGGATCCTCTGCATCAATGATTTCCACTGGTTTCGGTCGCTGGCGATATCTGACAATATGATCTTCCAATGCGTCTCCCAGTTCCGATAAATGTGTGACAGCTTAAGTGGTTTTAGATCCTTATGGATGAGTCTGAGCCACGCCACGAGAGACGGACTCCTCCTGGGCGTCGCTTCTAGTGAGGGGGTGGATCAGTAGTGACAGACAGTCTGGTCCAGTTGTCTTGCTTCCGGAGGAAAATATGGCCAAGATATCTAAATCGACGTTCTCGTACAGCTTCTGCAATCAGATTAGGTGGTTTTATCCTTGACTGTATGTAACCGTTGGAGATATGGTCGCTGAACCTGATATTTAAGATTCGTCGCCAACATCTGAATTCGAATGCCTGTAGTCGGGCACAGTCGGCTATCTTGAAGGGCCAAGTTTCGCAAGCGTACGGTAGTGTTGGTCGGACAGCGGCAAAGTAGACTTTGAGTTTGGTGGAAAGTGTAACTATGTCAGATCTCCAAAGTTTTGGACCACGCATAGAAAATGCATTTTGGGCTTGGCCGATTCGAGCTGATATCTCGGCTGATGAGTCTCCATTCATTGTGATGATGCTTCCGAGATAGCAAAACGGTTGACGTCCTCTAAAGCTGCGCCATTCAGAGTAATTGCCGTTCCATCGGCAGTTGATGAGCGCATAGTCTTCTCCACGCTGATACATACCAACAGAGCACGCAAAATGACTTAGTTGATCGACCATGCGCTGCATTTCAACTGCAGAGTCTGCTAGCAATGCGCTGCATTTCAACTGCAGAGTCTGCTAGCAATGCGATGTCATCCGCATAGTCTAAGTCTGTAAGAAAGTGGCGGCCCACTTGAATTCCACGACAAGACTCCAAGGCATAGGTGTGTTGGGGGGGGTGGGGGGCCCCCACCAAAATGACAAATTTTGGCGACCCCACCCCAGATTTTCGGATTTTTGCTACCCCCCCCCAGATTTTTGGCCAAAAAGTGGCCAAAAACGGCATAAAATCGAAAATTTAGGGGGGGTTCCCCCCACCTTCCGTCGGAACCCCCCCCCAGATTTTTTGCCCAGCCACACCTATGCTCCAAGGACTTTTTCAGCACAGTATCCAGAACCAGGTTAAACAGAATGGGAGATGGTAGGGCACACTGCTTCACCCCGGTGGATACTGAGAATGGGGCAGTCATCTTCTGTCCTATCCGCACTGTGCTGTTACTGAGGTTGTACATAGCTTCGATGAGGCTGACGATTTTGTCCAGTAGTCTCTTGAAGCGGAGGATTTCATACATGCGCTTTCTGTCTACCGAGTCGAAAGCAGCTTTGAAGACAACAAAGACTGCAATCAGTGGTTGTGCGAATTCCTGCCGCTGTTCTATGCTTTGCCGCAGAGCCATGATCTGGTCACACGTGCCCCGGCCCGGTCGGAATCCACACTGGTTTTCTCGTAGAATCTCATGTACGGGGTTTCGGATTGCTTCGGATAAGAATGATTGCCTCCAAGATCTTGTAGGCCACGTCGATCAGTGAGATGCCACTGTAATTTTTGCAGTTCAATTTGTCGCCTTTTTTGAAAAGTGGCACTAGGATGGATTGCTTCCAGTTGGTTGGGAAGGTATTCGTTTCCCAGATCTCTGTCAGTAGCTGAGTCAGCCTAAGGCAGGCGGCATGGCCTCCAGTTTTCCAGACAGAGGCTGCGATCTGGTCTTCCCCTGGGGCACTCGTTGACTTTTGGGACAACACAGCTTGCATGACTTCTTCATATGATGGTGGTAATTCAGAGATGTTTAAGAATCCTTCAAAGGGTAATTCGAAAAGAGGGTTATTTGGAGCAGGACGGTTCAGCAATGAGTCAAAATGCTCCTTCCAGTGCTCTAGATTCCGCGAGACTTTTGTGATTAAGCTGCCGTCAGTTTCCTTAATGGCCTCACTGACGGAGGAGGCCTTTCCTGTGGCCTGTTTCAGGGGTAGCCCCCCAAGCCTTTTTTCAACCCTCCCCAAAACTTTTTGGGGGGGGACTTCCCCCCCCCCCCAAGTGGGGGGGGGGTAAGGGTAAACTGTGAAAAAATTTTCAAAAATGTCCAAATTTTTAGCTTAAACTGCTTATTATTATGAGAAATACTCGTTTTTAACTGTATTATGGATCTTATGACTCAATATTTATCACGGTTTTAACCCATTTGATTCAGTTCTAGGAACTGAATCATTATGGATAGCTCAATATGTGCTGCTGAGAATTGCCGGATTTCGTCCAAGAAGATTGGACAGTGGGACCATCAGGTGGCCTGCCAAATCTGTAATAACCCGTATCATGCTTTCTGTGCGGGAATTAAGGAGTCTACGTTCAAAAAGATAATGGATACTGAAATTCTTGATGTCTTGCAGTATACCTGTTTGGGTTGCAAAGCCAAACTTCGAAAACTCCTGGATCAGACGAATCAGTCTTCAGCTGCCGGCTCCCGGCCTGATGAATCGCGTATCCTGGCTATGGAAAATCAAATAGCTGAATTGCTTGGCCGTGTTGCTTCCTTGGAGGCTCTGCCGAAGCCCCCTACTGTCAGCGAGGTTCGTGAAGAGATGGCCGATCTTTTAGAGGCCCAGGAAAAGAAAAATCGTGCGGTAGTATTTGGTCTTCCTGAACAAGTCTCTGCAAACGGCGATCCCCTATCACTGGCCGAGGCGAAGCAGATGGATCTGTCCGAGATTCGTGATCTGGCCGATAAGTCTGGGGTGGACCCGGACTGCGTTCAGGAGGTCTTTCGGGACGGCCTTCCCCGGAAGGATGGAAAGCCGAGAATCCTAAAAGTTTGCTTCAACCCAATGGCTGCTAAATTTGCCTTTATTGGTTCTGTCCGGGACAACCAAGGGAAGAAAGATCGATGGGCTAAGGTCTGGGCCCGCCCTGATCTAACGTACCGTGAACGAAGAAATGATGAAGCCTTACGTGCCAAATTGACCAAAGCCAGAGAATCTTGTGAAGATGCC
>JASAND010012602.1:0-24276 GCA_030248195.1 Trissonchulus latispiculum
TCAGTGATAGCAAGCTGCCAGCTGAAATCGCACTAGTATGTAAGCTAAACTATATGTATATAACGTAATATAACAAGAGCTATAATATGCGGGGCTAGAGCTATAACGTTATTACGATTACGTGCTGAATAAGGATCTGACAGTTCCTATAGTTGTCTTTATAGCGACTAATAGAGGCGTTTAGGTCAGGAGATGTGTATATACATTTTTAGTCGACATTTCTTGACCCTCACACTGAGTACCTTGAGGTTTACTTACAAGCTTGAAGGCGTCAATATGAGCCCGAGAAAGCGGGCTGCTCATATTAAGCATTTAAATCTTGTCTTTTAGACATTTAAATGCTGGCTCATATTAAGCATTTTGAATCTTGTCTTCTACCCATTTAGATGCTGGCTCATATTAAGTATTTTAACTCTTGTCTTTTACGTATTTAAATGCTGCCCTTAGCTCATATTGCATTTTACATGCGACTGCAAGGAGCATTTTTCCTACTTGTATATATATATACATATCGATTGTTGAATTTTTCCAATATATATATATATATTGATTTCAGGTTTCTATTACTGCCTGTACTGACGAGTCTGCATTCTGACTCATTTATTGGGGCGTGTCTTAGTATTCTCCCATAGATATATATATTTTCCCGTCAATATTGTGCTACATTACATAGTCCTGCTTTGCCAGGCGCACTCACTGGCTTTGTTATTGTTTACATAATAGGTATTGCCTAACCTAACCCGAACCTGTTTCCAGAGGATTCTGTTTTTGCCTCATTCTGTTTACCATTAACTTTTTGCTCTCCCCCCCCCCCCGCTCTCTTTCCATTGGTTGGTTTCTTCTTATCATCTATCTAATCTTGGTGATTAGACGGTAACACTAATGGTCTGGTATGTATATCTGCCCGTCCCTTCCCTTTTCTGTAATTTATTTTTCCTGCATCTCTGACATTTTTGCTTCTACAATCGTATTTGGTCCTTTTGAAGCCCATGACCCTTTTTAATACTTATAACGTATTGGCATTTATGAATTATTATGTGACTATTGTTGGGGTTTACATTTCCTGTCATCAAATCATCAACGTCCTGTAACAATTGGATCCCATGCGCCCCTATCCGCCCTACCATGATCACTTTTATCCTCCATATCGTCGTAAGGATAGATATTGTGTTTATTTGTTTTGTAATGTACTTTTTGTAGTCAATGGTGTACTGTAGTGTGTTGTGAGGTGCGATGGGGTTGTTTTGTATATACTTTTTGTACTCAATGTTCGTGTTGTCGTTGTGATGTAAATTGTAGTCTGTTTATGCTTGCTTGTAACGTCGAATTGTGTCTTTTTAATTTTGTTACGTAAGTATATTTGTTGGTTTCTAATTTCGAAAAACTGGTATATATATTTCTTTTCTTTTTTTATTTCTTTTTACTTTACTAAGGAAGATATGAATCTAGGCCTTCCCCCCTCCAGGGTATTTTTGTTCAGCGCTACCCCCCCGAAATTCCTTCGAAATTGACCCTCCCCCACCGAAATTGGCCTCGGATTTGGTCTTTCCCCTTAATGAGGACTAGCATTTTTTCCAAAAATGGTCAAATTCAAAATTTTCCGGCTTCGCCGGAGGATTTTCATCTAAAAATAGCTATTTTTGGCTTAAATCCTGGCATTTTGAGAACTTTTTGCGTTTCTACATAAAATACGCCTAAAAATAACAATTTTGCATTCATTTTACCAAAAATCTTCCTCCCCCGGAAATTTTATTTTCCAAAATTTTACCACCGAAAAAAATCCTAAAATACCCTGCCCCCCCTCCCCGGAAATAAAGAGTTATTGGAATTCAAACACACATTTTCCTGCAATTTTAAAGTAGTAGCTTTAAATTTATAATAAATGCTATGTTGCATGCTTTGATTTTTTCTTGGTTTTTGTACTGTTGGTGCGTGCTATTCAACCATTGGTCATTATAGAGCCCCTTTTCTTTATACTAAATTTTTTCTTGTGGTGTGTATATTATTGCTCATTTGTACTGAATTTTTTTAACTATTTTTGCTTAATTTTTTGTCTTTTTTCAAGAATATTTATATGTTTTTAGGTGAGCAGTGTAGTGACGATGGTGGCTATCCTAGCTATTGGGTGGAGCATCTGGGCACGTTTGGCATGGGCAGACAGTTTGGTAGGTGGGGTTGATCTCTCCCGCTTATCTTTGATTTGATCTCTTTCACGCAAGTGTACTATTACATAACTTGAAATTCAGCAGTGTCTTACTCTTCTTATCATAAACTCTTGTCCTATTCCATCGTACTAAAGATGCATAGGCTTAATCATGATCTGTATATAGGCGTGACAGTTTGCAGGCTTGCTTCTGGTTTTGAAAACCACCGTTGCTCTAGTGAAAAACTACAGTGTAACTTTTGTGTAGATCTGAACAATCTCTGTGTTATTTACGAAGTTTTAATCGAGGCTGTGTCAAATTCATAGCATACGGCGCTTTTCGAATTGCGTGCAATATTAGATGGTTCTAACTCACTCTTTTCTTGAATTTCCTGCTTATTTTTGTTGGGACAACTTGCCTGCCGGCCGGTGTAAAGATTATGGGCTTCACAGTTTTTACTCCATGCGGTTTACTTTATTTTTATTTATCGTATTTTGTTATGTAATTTTAATATATATATATAGCTTTATTTGGCTGTTTTTTTCAGGTTTGGAATGGCCAACGGACGGAATTCGGAAACTTAAGCAGATGGAACGGAGCTCTGCCATCTGGGCTCAGCCGATGGTGCTTCGATTTCGTCCCGGTTTGGTGGTGGTGGAGGATGAAAACGGGGTACGGAAAAGTCGGAAAAGTCGGAATAAACTGAATTTAGGGCAAAAAAACCAGGGTCAGATTTATTTATCAAAGACATCATTGGTGCTCCTTAAAAACGGGTTAATGTTGGGGGTGTTGGTGTTAGCCAATTTTTGTGTGCGAAGACTCTGTTTTTCAAGTTCGCCGCTAACTTAGCATCTATGGCAGGAATATACGTATAGGTGATGAAAATAGTTAGATAAGGTATTTTTCAAATTTTGCGGTTTAAATTCAAATTCCGCAACAGTTTGTGGAATTTTTCGAAAAAATAATTGATGCAAAAACATACCTATAAGTCACCCTATTTGTGGCTTGAAACGAACGGAGTTGAGGCGGCAGTAATAACATAGAGTAAGTTATTTGAACCGCTTATGTGTGTTTTATGCTGCAGTCTTATCGTTTGTGTGCTCTGGCTTAATTGTACCGGTGGTTGGAAGCGGGCTCCCATTCGGAGCTGTGCCACCCTCTTAAAAAGTCCCACATAACCAGGGGCGTATCCAGGATTTTGAAAGCAGGGTTTTGACAAATTTTACTGAAAAGGAGGGGATTTTGACAAAAATTTACACACTTTGTAATGGAGTATTGATAAAACACAACCCAAAGGAGGGGGTTGCAAACGCCGAAACCCCTCCCCTGGATACGCTCATGCACATAACCCTCAAGATTTTGTAATTTTAGCAGTCTTGTATCGATTTTTGGCAGTTTTTACACTAACGTTAAAATCAACAAACCACTTTCCAAAACGAAGGCCTCCTATTTTGGGTGTATCCAGGATTTTGAAGCGGCCTAAATTTTCAAAGAATGGACATTACCCCGATACGCCTGATGCCCCCGTCAATTGTGGGGTAGTATCCCATGAAGCTACCCTAGTCGTCCCCCCCCGTTCATACATAGTATGTAAAAATAATGCAGACGCTGTCTTCTTGGTTGTAATACAATGATCTAGTTGTCTGGAGGTCGGGTCGGTTCGGGGATTTGATTATTTTCTTAACTTTACTACTTAGGTTTTTGGTGTTTTTTTCAGGAAATTGTGGAACAGTTTCCGGCTGAGCTTATTTCCGAGCCGACGGCTCACATTAGCACAGATCCTCGGGATCTCTACAATAATCTACTGCTCTTTGTGGTTCGTGATGATCAACGGAACAAATCGGCTGCCGGTTCAGAGATGCATATTTTTCAATGTGTGCGGGTTTCGGTAAGACTTTTAGAAATTTTAGGGCTAAGAGAGAGAGAGAAATCTAAATATTCAGAAATGAGAAAACAGCTAATGCGAGTGAGCGCAGTTTATGCTAATAAAACAAGCACAATTTTTTAGTTCTGTTGTTTTTGGATTTTTCTGATTTTACTTTGATTTCTAATTGTTTTTTAGGCAAACGAGGTTGTGGACGAATTTAAGGTCTTCCTACACGGGCGTATGCCGGTTACTAGACGGTGCGTACGAGCTGACACAGGATGCTGTTTTTTCTTTATTGTCATCAAGAGTACAGAGTGAAAAGAGTATGGCAGTGTTAGTCGGCGTACTAACTCGACGCTGATATCATAGCAAAAACTATGGTTTACTCGCTGTATGCGTAACCCACAACTTCACCACACCCGAATTCGAATGATAGCTCCCGGCGCACACTGTTTGGGCATAGCAAATGACCAGCCGACAACATTTTTTCCACTGGTTTTTGGTAACAATTTTGTCAGGAATGTGTTTTGGGTGATTGATTTAATAGTGATGAGTTGGTGATGATGGCGATCCACGGAGGGCAAGATGTTCATTCTTTGCAAATTTGCAATCCGGTTCCCATACCTATCTCTTTATTTCGGATTTAAGTTTTGAGGCTGCGCTGCGTGTTAGTGGGGGGAGGATAAGGATAAGATATCCTTTTAATCAAACGTTAATGTCCTTTTGGTATCGTATTACGCCTTGGTTCTGTCGTTATTTAGATCCTAATTTTTGTGTGACATTTGTCTGTTACACGTAATTTATTTGTTGTAGCGGGTTCAATGATGTGCGAAACGGACGTTCCGAGCAGATGAATGGTTATGTAGAGTCTTCAGGTTGGTCTACCTACGGGATTGTTTTCTGGGAGAAGAGGTGCAAGCTTAAAATGAACTTCCATGAATTAGCTAAAAATTGAGAAAATTTTTGAAAAATTGACCTCAAAGATTTAATTTTGCCGACCCCCAAAAGTGGGGGAGGAGGCTTGCCGAAAACTGGGGGGGGGGGACTCCGAAAAGATGGGGTCCACCTCCTCCCCCCCCACTAAAAATGCCAGAAACCCCTTGTGGATGATTAGCAGATTTTGCATGGTGAAATATGCCAAACACTACCAAAAACTCCTGGATTTCTAAACAGCAGATATTTTGAGATAAATTGGTATACATAAATAAACGTAAATAGATAAATTGATAAAAATAAATTGGTCTATTTTTATTCAGCAAAACTTTTGGCCGGCCGGAGCGCATCTTATAGTGCTGGCTTATTTTTATGCCAAAATTTATGGAGGGGGGGGGGATATGGGGGCTCAAAGTTGCCCCCACATCGATGTGGGGAGCTCACCAAAAGTGGGGGGCATATTTTTGGAAAAAATTTTGCAAATTTTTACGTTTTTGTGTAAAAATTGTCAAAACTCTCTAAAAACTGACTAATTTCAGGTGTTTTGTGCGCTAAAATAGCGAAAATTTCGTTAAAATTCCGGCGAGGCCGGAAAAATTTTTGAAAATTTAGGGTAAGACTGGTGAAATCTGGCAATTTTTTGGGTTATGGGGGGGAGGTGTCAAAATTTATGGGGGGGAACCTCGAATGGGGGGGGGGAGATTGCCGCCCCCCGCCCCAGTAAAACTAAACCAGTAGTGGGAAACCTGAATTTCCGAGAAGGGTTGATTTTAGGACTCCTCGCTCTGTTCTGAGGTACCTTGGAAATACCTGAAATATACGTATACGTAGTTGTCTAGTTACTCTGTTGATTAAATTAACGGCATCTTACGTGCTTTTGAACAAAACCTCTGGACTAAACGAATAGGAATGCGACACACTCGCTTGTCCTATTATGCTCCTTACCGCAGGAATTGTCCGCTTTTAGTAGAAAATTCAATTAAATAAACTAGACATCATTACGTAATACTTGTTTTGATATTTAATTTTACGAATATATATAATCTTTTTCAGGACGCAGCTTTGGCGGCGGCGGGGATCGCTCTGTCTATCCGCCTCCACGTGACCTCTCTGTAGATCGTGGCCGGGGGCCGCCTGGAGATGCCTTTCCTTCAAGATCATTTTCTGGAGGGGGCTATCACCTGCCCCCTCAGTCCTACTCCCCCGATCATCACCAGTTTTCGGGGGTCGGGGGTGCCGGCGGTCCTCGGGCCTCCCTCTACATGGAAAACGGACGACTACCTCGCGATATGGATGCGGAAATTGGAGAACTGTTTGAGCGGGATGTGGTAGGTTTTTTGTAGTCTTATTGGGGGAGATTAGGGAGGAGGGGGGATTTGGTGGAAAAGTGGTATTTTCCTTTAATTTTGCGGAAAGCAAGAGCAGAATAGACATAGCAAGGATGATTAGCTCCTGTGTTGTAGCTAGGTCAGCAGCAGGGTTGTATGAGTTAATTTTAATCCATTTAATCCATGGACCATCTTTACTTGTTGAAGAATGGCCATTTTAATCTATCTCCTGCTTACTCCTTGGCGGCAGTCCGAGCGTAACAATATGGAGAGTCTCCCCCTCCGCGTCCAGCACACGTCCTTGTAAGGCTGACTACTCAGGGGAACCCCGGATAGGTAATGGAAGAAGTTCACCCGCTCGGTTCCATAATTTAAAGACAGGATACCATCCGACGTGACTGAAGATAAAACAGAAAGGGAAGGATCAACCATCTGCCCGCAGAATTGGAAACCATTTATCGCCTTTGACAAGACTGATGCAAGGGGACATCTGTGGGATCTCCATTTGATGGGGTCCATGTCCATCGGATTTCTCACTGAGGCGGTTGCACTGCCCCCCCCCTATTAATCTCATCTCTGTATCTTCATAATTGTGTAAAATGAAACACTTAATCCCTGACCCAATTTCTATCAATAGGTTTGCTAATATCATTGCCTACCCCACTCAGTTTCTTTTGTAATTTTTTGTATCTATTTAATATGTGTTGTTTAAAACTACTATTCCACTTTTTTCCAGAATACGCTAAATCGTTGTTTTGATGAGATTGAACGATTCGTGGCCCGCATTCAGCAGGCAGCCATTGCTCAACGCGAGATCGAGGCTCGGTCGGCCCGGTCCGGCGGCCCAGGCGGTCGAAAGCGGCCCGGGGACGGCATTCTGGCCATGCGAGCCCAGTTGCCCAGTGAACGAGAGTTTGTGGATGTCCTGCAAAAGTTCAAACTGTCCTTTAATCTTCTGGTGAGTATTATTGTAGG
Source organism: Trissonchulus latispiculum (assembly GCA_030248195.1). NCBI lineage: Eukaryota > Metazoa > Nematoda > Enoplea > Enoplida > Ironidae > Trissonchulus > Trissonchulus latispiculum. The sequence continues at coordinate 7,248 of JASAND010012602.1, forward strand.
AAAGGAAAATAAAAAGTTGGTACGTAACCTATTTTTACTATAATTATTGTACCATTTTTTGTATACTGCATTATACCAAGAGTACATAATACATAAGAGTATGACAAGCGTCATACGCTATGTATTATAGGCCTGCTACATCCTCTGCACGCTATCGGCTGACCCCTTCCCCATAATTTAGACCCCCCTCACCCTGCCCCTTTACATGTACGGGATCCAAACGGGGGATCGAGCTCGTGCTTGTATATTTTGTACACAGAAGTGTAAATCATATAAGCTTGGACCCCATACATAAATTGGGCCCCCGTCAAGCTTAACATGTAAGTATGATAACATAGACTCCGATCCCCCGTTTGGACCCCGTACATAGACGGAAATAGACGGAAATTTCTCACAACTTACGTGCTATAAGGTATATGCCAACGAACTAAGCAGAATTTCTAAGTTGAGCTATTATGAAACAGACTTCATTGTACAAAGCGCAAAATTAGTAAAAACACTTAGGAATAAACAATATAGTAACCGAAAACTAAGACGCTTTTTCCTAAAAACAGTAGAAAAGCTCTCCAAAACAAGACAATTCAGTTTCACCCCTTTAGACGGATGGTTACAGCTTACAAGTCAAATTGGATAGAAATATACGTTTAGCACTATCTATGCTTGTTTAACTTCACTTCTTGAGGCGACCAGCGGCGAAACCTTTTTCATTTATTTTTATGGTTTTCTTAAAAACATTTGTAAAAAACTGTGTTCCACACTGAACCACTGACGAGCCGCACAGTGTGTGGATATGGTCTGGTTACGGTCGCATGCACTACTTATATAGATTGTATGTACATTTTCTGTTTATGTGTAACTGTATATAGTCAAGCGGGAAAAAAAAACCCACTCGCCAATGCGGGAAAAAAAAACCCACCCCCAGTGTGGGCTTACCGGTATGAGCTATCTAGGTTTTTAATAGCCTATCTTGAAGAGCATCCAAAATAACCCTGGAGGGTGTATTATGGTAGCTCCCACTGCTTCCCTGAAAATTTTTTGGGACTTTGAAATTTTTGGAAATTTTGGTCCGACCAAGTGCCGAAATTTGGCAAACTTTGCCGGGCCACCCTGAACTACTGGAAAGACTTAGACCAAAGCGGATTATATGTACCTGTAGGGCATCTGTTGCGCTTCATGATGATATATGTCACACTGCTCTGACCCCTCCGGTACGACCTGGGGGTGACCTGGAGTTGGCGGGAAAAAAAAACCCACGGCGGGAAAAAAAACCCACTTTTCAAAATTAAATTTTTTTTCTAACCATTGACCGGAAAGGTCAAACCAATACATACATTTGTTTAATAGAGCCTATAGATTAAATTGGTATAGGTTTTACCTGGGTTCGTACTGTTATGAGTGGTCCAGGGGGTCTAAATCGGACACGGTGCCATTTCAAGCCAAAATTTCAATTTTGACCAAAAATGCTTATTTTTGTCTTAAAATGGGTCTAGTTTGGCTCTAAATACAAGAAAAACACGTTTTCTACACGATAGGATGCTTAAACTGCCGAAAATAAACAATTTTAAAAAATTTCCAAAATTTGCCTATGTTTATGTGTTAAAGATACAACATTTTCAAATGACCATATGACCTCAATTTTAGTACAAAAACTAATATATTTTGATGCAGTTGTACTAAAAACAACCTGCTCTTTCATTTGGAATGGTTAGAAATGCTCCTGGCAGCTTGCCAAAAATTTTTTGGGGTGGGTTTTTTTTCCCGCATATGGGTTTTTTTTTCCCGCATTGGGTTTTTTTTTCCCGCCAGTTTGGGACAATTTTTCTCGCTAACGGCACACCCTAGAGAGGTGTTCTATAGCTCATAAGAAAGCTTACGACTAGGCCTAGCTACCTGTATAATCAGCATTTCGATATGTCAAACCATTAAAAAGTTCTGGCCAAAAATCTGAAAAGTGGGTTTTTTTTTCCCGCTTGACTATACACTTCTATCATTTACAATGAGCAACTAAATTGCTTTCACAGCGTATTGTTGTATTGCTACACTGTATTGCTCTGGCAGTCTCTTACGATTATGGAGAAGCCACGCGATAATAGTATAAATGTAAAACTGATGGTACGTTTGACGCACAACTAATTATTTCACATGTGTAGGGGCGGGGTCAAAGGGGGTCTGAATTATGGGGGGGGGGGTCAGCCGATAGCGTGCAGAGGATGTAGCAGGCCTATAATACATAGAGTATGACGCTTGTCATACTCTTATGTATTATGTACTCTTGATTATATCTACACGTTCTCATTATGTATGTGCATACTTGCGTATGCATATACTTACGAATTGTCGCCGCAGGGATATTCTAGGGAGTGTTTCTTTGTGAGAGGCCCTGTTGTGGGCCGAGACATTTTGGGGGAATCATAGTTTTTCAAGAATTTTGCTAAGAAGTATGCTCAAAATTGCGCAATTTTTATGGTATTCGACAAAAACGAAAATATTTGAAAATTTGGCCTTCTCAGCGACTTTTTCAGGGCAAAATTTATTACCAAAACGGACGTCTACTATTTTTAGGGGGGCTTTTTGGGGGGAGTGAACTAATTTTGTGGGGAAGTTTGTTGATTGAGGCCTCTAACCCTCTCCCCCTTCCAAGAAATAAAGCCTAAGGATTGTTGCCAGGATTGAACAGTACCATACTGAATGTCGATGTGTGTAAGGGGGATTGTTTCGTTCCTAGTTTCGTTCCTTCTTGGATCTTGGTCATTGTTGTAATATTCTAGTCGGTGTTTTTTTATTTTTATTTTTTGTTTTATCCTTTATTTTTTATTTTCTAGGCCAAACTGCGCAATCACATTCATGAGCCCAATGCCCCTGAACTGCTGCACTTTCTGTTCACACCGCTGACGGTGATCCTAGACGCGTGTCGATGGTCCCAAGGCGGGGGTACCGCTGGGGGCGCTGACACTGTAGCGCCGCGCGTCATACGACCCCTGATCAGTCGTGATGCAAAGGAATTGATGCTCAACTGTCTGACTAGCAAAGAAACAGACGTGTGGCTGTCGTTGGGTGATGCCTGGAGAGTGCCTGAGTAAGGATTTTGCTGCCCTGTTAAGCTAGACTTGGAATAGGCTTAGGAAATCGGGAAGAAGTGGGGAAGCTTAAGAGTTTTTCGGGTTTGCAGGTGATGGGGGCTGGAGTGACAATTAAATTTCTTTAATTAGTTTTGGATTTAACAGTACGTATATAATTGGAAAAGGGGGAAAGGGGGGGGGGTGCGTGATAGACTCCCTGCTGGGATTCTGGTGAAAGCAGAAAATCTGAGAGCGGGAGACTGAAAAAGTGTTTTAGTACCTCTTTCAGTAAGTTTAAACAGTACATTACGTATGTATTTTGTACAGTGTTTAGTGAGTAGAGCGGCATGGAAATCAAACACGCTGGCGGGTGGAGCACAGAAATATGTGGAATTACTCCTTCCTAGGTTTTCCCCCCTATTATTGTCTCGTTCCTCAATTTATGGATTATAGTTGTTTTTCTATCTTTTTTTACAGAAACGAATGGCCTCATCCCTTGCCAAGCCCCTACTATCCAGTTTTCTACGACGGCTACACACCCTATGGTGGGGGTCCTCCGCCACCATTGGATGATGGCCCCCTCAGATCCTCGCCGATGCCGCCCCCTCGAGGACCCCCACTTGGGAGTGGTGGCGCCGGCTCTGGGGGTCATGGACTGGGCAGAGCCCTGAATCTTGACCCCCGACTGGCCGGTGCTGCCGGTCATCACTCTCATTCTGCTCAATCTGATGTAAGTGAAACTGAGAGAAAGAGAGAGAGAGAGAATATGTTAAATTAAAAAGGTAACATAATGATTAAAATAAATAATTATGTGCGTAAGGATTGAAATGGGTTAAAAATAATTTCTGCTAAGCCACTTCACGAGTATGGATGTTTTTGAATATCTGGTGACCCTGACCCCCGTTATGGTCAGGCTTCTTTTTAGGCAAAAACGTATAAAGAAGGCTTTCATGGGGGGACTCCACCAAATAGGGTGAGGCATATTTTTGGAAAAGTTTTTCGAATTTTTGGTTTTTTTTTGTATAGAAACTGCCAGAAGTATCTAAAAATGACTAATTTTAAGTGTTTTTAGGCAAAAATAGTGAAAATGTCTTTAAAAATCCTGCGAAGCCGGAAAAGTTTTTGAAAATTTAGGGTAAAAATGGTAAATTTGGCAATTTTTGTGGTGTGGGTGGGAGGTCTGAAACTATGGGGAGGGGGCTTCTCAAATGGGGGGATGTCGCAGCATGGGGGGCCCACCCTCCCCCTCAGTAAAAATCAGCCAGTATGGCTTTTGTAATGTGTGCAAAACGTCAGGAAAGACGGCTTACGTACGTCACTCTTGTCTTTGCTCAAATTTCAGTTTCAGTTTCGGTCGGCGGCCTCAAATAATTTCAGTTTCAGTTTCAGTTGTTGGTCTCTTCCCAAGAATCTTCAGTTTAAGTTTCAGTTTCAGTGCCTGAAACTGGAACCTCTACAACCTGAAACCTGGGTTTCAGTTTCACTTCCTTTGGGATGTTTATGATTGTATTTATTGCGATTATTGTTTGCATGTTGTTTTATTGTTTACGTTTTTCTGTTAGGTTGTGATGGAAATGGAAAAGTTGTCCCTTGAGAAGGATGTTTTGGCCTATGAGCGGGACAAACTCATGGACAGGGAGCGGCGTTTGGCGGACGAAGAAAGACGCTTAGAGGTAGAAAAAATTCTTTTTTTATTTTTAGGAGTTAGAAAGGGAGCGAAGGAATTAATTTTGTCTTTGTTTCGTAGATGAGCAAACTCAAATAATGAAAGCAAATCAGCAAAATAATGCAAGTTGGGCTTTTAATGTCTTTAGCATTAATGTTTAAAGAAGGGGTGTTGATGATGACGAGCGTTGTTGATTTGAATCTTTTCAATTTATAATTTTATTTATATTCAATTTTTGTGGTATACAAAAAACATTCTTCGGACTATGTATAGGTTCGCTCGAAATAATTTGCATTCACAAAATTAGGAACGTGATTGATTCGATGCATTAAAATTTGTACTGGTTTGGTCCTTTGGTTTGGTTATTTGTCTTGCTGCGCATAAAAAGAGCCGCTGATTTGGTGTTTTTTGAGAAGCAATAGCCTAATTATAACTTGGAAGAAAGAAGGAAAGAAGAAAGTCATGTATCACCGACTGCCCGAAATATTCGATGGGACTCGACCTGACGAGAACTTGACGAGTTCTCCCGCATTGGAATTGAACCATTTGTGTGAGCTCTTCTATTGTTTTCTGGGACATCAGTTTGTTTCCGCTTTTCAGCGTATTCATTTTTCTTTTTTCTATTTTCTATTTTCAGAGCGAGCGTCGTCGACTTGCCGTGGCTCGGAATCGCCTGATGGACGAACAGGAACGTCGGTCCGGTTCAGATCGGTCCTTTGGGGACTCTTTCAGTGGTCCGGAAACGGCAGGTCTCAACGGAGGTGGCTATGTGAGAGACCAACCAAATATGGCTAGAAATGGGTGGGTAAAGATTGAAAGAATTGTGTAATGATTCTTGGTCAATTTAATTCAAATTAAACACAGTGTACTCTAACTTGTTCCTACTTTTCCCTGCTGTTTTTGAAGAAGGTTCCTATGTTACTCTTGCTTTTTATGAACACGGTTGGTTCTGCCTGAATCTCGGCTACGCCGGAAATTTTTGAAAATCGGTTTATCTTCGGCAAAGTTTTAGAAATTGTTACTCTACTCCTGCTCTTTTGTTGAAAAGCCCCTGTGAGTCTGGCTTTCCTGTTTGCATTATCATTCACATGTATATTCAATTTTTGTTTTGTTGCCTTTTTATTCCTGTTTTTGTTTTCAGTGCTAACTCGTCACCCGACCGTCGACGCTATGGCTCCCCCGCCGGAGTTAATGGTGGGGGGAGGGGTCTCCCCAACGGTGCGGGCGGTGCTCCTCCACCCCCAGCTCCCCCGGGGAGTGCCAGTCCCCCTGACCCAGCTCTCCAGCAACGGGCTTTCCTGGACGATTTGCTCAGTCGTCGGTCCAAAGTGGTCCAGGTGATCTACGATCGACTTGGCAACAATCACAAAGAGTTGACGGTGTCAAAGGGTGAATATTTGGAGGTGCGTAAGGAAATTGGGGAAATAGGCGGGGGTCAGTTTGAGTGGAAATGTTTTTGTTTTTGACTAACTGGCATGAAATAGTCATTTACTGATTTAATTTTAGCTTAATTAATTTTAGCTTAATAACAACTTTTATTTAGTAACTTAAAAAATAATGTAAAACGACTGCTAGCAATCTTGAGAGTGCAGAACGTTTCAGAAACGATAGGAAAGATGGGAAGACTCTAAACGGTTTCGAGAAGTGTCTTGACAGTTTGCCATTTCTTGCAATAGTTTGTCTCAAAACATTTTCTTATAGGAAAAAAGAGTGTGCCAGCCAATGGGAAGTTTTTCTATTTTTCAATCTGAACGTTTCCGTATGCTGGCACGACCTGGTTTGAGCCAATTTGTGCGAAAATATATTCACTAATTTATGCATATAAATGTATAAATTTATGCTGTATAGTATTGTGCTTCTTTCTGTTTCTACAGGTGCTAAATGATACTAAACAATGGTGGGAGTGTCGCAACATAGAGGACCGAGTGGGCTATGTCCCCCATACTATCCTGAAGTCTATGCATCCCTCAGTGGACCCCCTGTTTGTCAATGCTGCCGCCGCGGCTGCAAATGGAGGGGGCCCACTGAACAACGGCGGGGCCAATGGCTACAGTCCCCATTCGAGCAGTGAGCCTTCATCTTCTTCCATTAGCAGGGTAACTAAATAATTAACCGAATTAATTTTAATTAATTAGTAACCGAATTTATAGTGTACGTAGCTGTGTGCTGTCTATTGCAGTTTCAAAGTGATTATTGTGTTCTAGATTAAATTATTGTACAGACAGCTCTTAAGATGTAACAGTTATGTGCTCACTTCTCCTCGCTCCGTGGTGTAGTGTAGTGGCTAGCACACCTGACTGTAGTCCGAGAGGTCCGTTGTTCGATTCCACGCGTAACCAAATTTTTTTACAGTCACTAGGGTAGTTTTTAGGGATTTTTTGCCGGGGGGGGAAAGGAGAAATTTTCGGGGCGGAGAAGATTTTTTGCAAAAGTGAGTCCAAAATTGCTATTTTTGGGCGTATTTTGTAGGTAGAAACGCAAAAAGTCTCAAAAAGTCTCAATGCCTGGATTTAGGCTAAAAATAGCCATTTTCTCGAAAATATCTCCGGCGACGCCGGAAAATTTTATAAATTTGCCTATTTTGGAGAGGGAAGCCCAAAATCCGGGGGGGGGCAACGGATTTTTGGGGGGGAAGGTCAATAATTCCCCCTTGTAAAAATGCTCTGTTCACCAAAATATTTTTAGCCCCCTTTTTTCTGTGGGCTTCTGGTGGCAGCCGCACCCTCAGCAGCACATTGTTTTTATAGAAATTTAATTATTTCTGTTTACTGCATTGCAGTAAACTGAGTTTACTGTTTTTGATTTATTTGATATTTGATATTTGATATTCAAATATTTATTTGATATTTGTTCCAGGAAATGCCTAACGGAAATCACTCTCCGGGCCGCCGACGTATGGGACCGGGTGAAGACACCCTTCCGGAATATTTGAAACAGCGCCAGGGAAAGCGCGGCGAGTTTCGCTATTTCTGAGCTCCCCTCACCCCCCCCCCTGGCCACCCCACACAGTCCTCTAACCCTAGCTAGCTAGCTAGCTAACTAGCCAGCCAGCAGGGATTAAGCCAGACATCTTAGAAAATGTCTTTTGTGGACGGATTTATTTCTGTGGAGCCATATCAATCAACTAATATAGTTCTTTCATGCTAAAGTGTACTAAAATTTTTAAACTATATAATAATGTAATGTTTTTTGTACTCACTGCTGTAAGTTTGTTTGTTACTAGCAAAATTAGTTTGCACTTTTTGCTAGAATTATGTAATTAACTAAATGATTAGGGTCCCTAATGGTTGACTTTGTATAAGGTCTGTGTGAATTTGTGATATTTGAGTTTAAAATGTTTTGTTCTAATTGGTAGACGAATTGGATTTTTCTCTTAAAGATGAATTATTATCGAAATAATTATTAGTACTTAATACGAAGCTATACAGAGCCCAGGGTCATTCGCGTTTTCAACATCTCTCATACCATCACCCTCGAATAATGGCGTGGTCAATATCCAATGTATTCCTCCTGACCCTTCATTACTATGTACCTAACACAATAATAAACATATTTATGGTTTTTGTCTTGTCTGTGCAACATTTACATGAAAGCACGTTGCCGGCTAAAAGGCCCCGTCTACAACTGACTTACTATCATTATTCTCATAAAATGTGTTTCGTTCAAATCAAGAATTTGTGATTTAACGTTTTCAATTTGAATTACTAACTTTCTCGCCTTCAGTTTTTGTAGAGGGTCAGTTTTGATCGGGCAGACCTCCAGTGTAAATGTGTACCTGTCTACAAGTGTAACACAATGTTCGCAGTGTAGTTTCCCTTTGTATGGATACGTTCTACTGTACTGCATGAATGGACATTAATTTGATGACTACTAACCAATTTTTAATTGAACTAATCTAATTAACTAACAGATTAAATTACAGTTTATATACAATTTGTTTTTAATCTTATGAATGACTGTATACTGGGGGGAGGTATAGTGGTGGGTGAGTATACACGCTTCAATATATCTTTAATTGAAAATCATTCAAAGACGAAAGGTCTTTTTGTCATTTATGATTTCTACAATGGCTAAACTCAGCTCCACTAAGCTGTGGTTTTGCTTTGAGCTGAAGCATAAACTGACCCTGTATTTCGTGGGGTTCGTGCTTTATTTTGTGGAGACTGGATATTATTTTGTGCTTTGCTTGCTTTCTTACTGAACATGACAGCATTTCTATTTGGTAATTTGAAGCACTGTCGATCCTGACTATTTGCTATCAGAGGGTTGGGACGGAGAGACTCACGAAATGAACGAAAGAACAATTTTTTGGGCTCTGGTCCGTGGGCGCCAGAAATATTTTGGAAAAATTGCCGTCAGTTTCTCAACCAACCACCAAAGGAAATTTGTCGTCGAAAGTTTGTAACCTTATGTCGGACTTTGTTTCTCTTTTGTATACTGCCCCTCCTAATACTACAAGCTGTTTTCTGTTGGGACTTCTGCGAATTTGAAGAGTTGGGGGGGGGGCTCTAACTTGAAACAGTTTCCGTATTAGCTTTTAATAAACATAAATGGTATTTTTTCAGTTTGCAGTAGATACGTACGTATGCATAACGCTAAGGTTGAGTTGATTAATTTTAACAGTCGACGTTCCAATATTGTTTGAAAGACATTTGTGCGTGTGTGTGGCTTTTCTTCTGTACAAAGTACCAGGAATTTAGTTGAAAAATTTTTTTTGTTTCAACATTATTTAGTATATATTTGACTGACCTTGGTTGGCATTAGAAAACTTTCGTTTTCTACGGCATGCTCTTTAGAACTTACGTGACATACGTATGTATATGTACGTATATATAAGTGTGTTTGGAAAATTTGTGCTGGGTTTTTCTATAATGTAACTTAACCCTTGCGCTGAACTTTGGTACGTATGTGTCTGTTTTTATGATGTGGCAATGTTTTAATTTTGCAATTAATTTGCCCTAAAAGTTTGTATGCATTAAATACGTAGTTAGGCACATACGTAAGTTTAATGTTCAATCTAATAAATTTGCTGTGAAAAATTGTCCCTTTTCTTCCAGCGTTCAGGGGAAAATGCAATTGCGTGCTCGTTGTTTCGAAAAACAAATCCATACATCATTGGCGAGTTATTAGATTTTCTCAGTTTATATATATTAATTACTGATTCAATTAATTTTAATGCTTTTTCAGTCATTCAGTCAGTTAAGAAACATAGTTAAAATTGTGAAACATTTTAATTCAGAGTGCAGATAACCATTAAATGTACTTTTTATTTCATGTTTACCTTACGCCATACACTAGAATTTATTCGAAGGGAGGGCTTCAAGGTGCGGTGGGGGTCGGTCTGCAATCCTGCATTTAATTTAAGTGTAAAATGCGTAGTTTTTTTAAAATATTTTAAGATTTTTAAACAATTTTTAAATTAAGGATATATTCCTCACCTCTGTTTCTGTGCGGAAAAACATTTCTGATTTAATATTAGTTAGCTAAGATTTCTGATTTAATTTTAGTGTACTGCATCGTGCTGCCTTGGTGACTCTTCTAACGCTAGCCAAGATGATTTTGTACTCCTATAATGTAAAAATTTTAATTTTTCAGAACTTAGTGTATATAATTAGTCTTATACAGAGATATAATATCATTTGATTTTTAAAGGATTTGTCATTTTTCCAGCCATTCTGTTTTGAGGGACCGTGGTGGGAGGGGCATTTTGTTTTCAGGGCGACTTGTTGTGGTTCTATTTATTTTGTGTGTTTTTAATATTGTTTGTTTCTATTTCTGTCTTTAATTTATTAGTGTTGTGTGGTGTTACAGGTTTTTTCCGTTTTATCTGTCTGTACTATTACGTATATATTACTCTGACCAATCTTAAACATTCCTTCGGTGCTAGCGTTGTGCGAACCTATTTTGCTTATTAATTAATTACGTACGTGCAGTAATTGCACTGATTGTGTGATGCTTTGTGTTACTGCATTTTTGTTTATAATGTGTTTTTACCCTTTGTTTGTTGTAAATTTGATTTCATGTATTTATCTGTATAGATATGTGTGTGCTTGCTTAGTATGTCTTGTTTTAAATAATGTTAATATATACCTATTCATGTTTGTTTTAATTGCCTTTATTTATTTTCAGCTAAATAGGATTTTGAAAATAATGTACGTACTTTATATATCTAGCTAAAAGTAAAGCTCTACTTGTAACAGTTGAAAGGAAGAAAGCCTATTTGTTTAATTTAATTTAATTTGCTCAGTGTTGATTTTTAAAATTAAAATTAAACCGTATATTTTTCCGGTTGCAACTGACTTGAATGAAAGATAAATCATACCCTATCCCATGTTCACTTAGTAATTGGTGTCTCCAACGGTTTTTGAATGTTGTTCTTTATTTTTAATCATTTTGAATGAAGTGTTTTAAGATGTCATACCGTTTTGTGTTTGCCGTGTCATAGAATTATTGTATTCTTAAGGGGTTTGTTACTTGAAAAGTTTATCTGCTTAATATACCTGTATATTGTTGATTTCTATTTGTTCTTCTACTAACCTTCAAAGGTTTGTGTGGTCTATCTATAGCTTATATACTCGTCTACAGAACGTTGACTCTTGCTCTTGTGATCATTAAAACTATTATATCAACTTTTATATATAAATAAAGGTTTTATGGTAGACGATGTGGTTAAGCTGGTTAGCAGACTAAGAAAAGGTGCCCTGTTATATGAGAATAAATAGGTACGGTACGGATTACGGATTGCCTTCGAGAGTGTAAGCATGGGATGGAGCTAGTTACTGAGCGTGCTGATTTCGATGTTTCCTTGGTCTGGGAAGAACGCGGCAACCTTGAGCTCTAAAAGGCTGCCACACATGTGAGCAGAAAGAGGGCGCGCTTTCGAGCCGCTAATCCCGGTAATCCGGGACTCACGGCCTTTTCAAGAAAGGGTAACCGTTGTAATTCGCTTTAACTCCGCTCAAGCTTACGGTTGTTTTGATTATTGATTCGATTCGAATCAAAAGTGTTTTGATGCGAGTTTTGATTAATGGAACTGAATCAAATCGTTTAATATTTCACAGCAAAAAAATCGCACTGAATCAAATTGTAACTGAATTTTCAGAAGCCAAAATCGAACTGAATCAAATCAAAACTTTTGTCCATGAAGCAGTAATTTTGATTTTGATGCGATTTTAATTCACATTTTGATTCAGCATGCTGCAGCAGCAGAATATATGCTAAACGTTTTCACTTAGTCTAATATGCACTATGAAAAATACTTTTTCATACATGAATCTTTTCGAGTACTGTTGAACCTATTCTCATGTACATTTAAGGTATGTTTGTGCTCTTCACTAGGGCAGTGCTTACGGCAGAGATACCAGCAACATCTTAACAAGGGATTTTTTAGCTTGGAAGACTGTATTGCCAGTATTTTTACATTAGCTCTAACTTCGATTAAGATTAGCATGCAAGGAGCCAAGAAGTCTAAATTATATTAAGAATCTCTACGGCTACGGCAGCAGGGCATTTAAGGTGGTGATTCCTTTTGGGCACATTGTTATTTGGTGGCGTAAATCAAGACGAAAGTTGATGAAACTTTCCGAAATAAGTTCTTTTAGCGTTCTAACACCCTCCGCGCAATCCGGATTCAAAAATTCGAGATTTCTGGTCAGAGTGGTTTTTTCCAATTTCTGAACGTTTGGCAGCTGCAATTAGGGTTGTGCCGGTAAGAAATTTCTCGGGCCGGGCTCGGGCTCGGGCCGAACTGTGTCTTCGGTTCGGGCTCGGTTCGGGCCCGGGCCAGCCCGAGCCCGGCCCGAAGCCCGAGGCCCGAGTCAAGGCCCGAGCGGCCCGAACCGATTCACGGCCCGAGCAGCCCGAGCGGCCCGAACGGCCCGAACCGATTCACGGCCCGACCAGCCCGAGCGGCCCGAACCGATTCGCGGCCCGACCAGCCCGAACCGATTCACGGCCTGAGCAGCCAGAAACCTATTCAAGTCCTGCCAATCCAAGCTGCCACCGTGTCCAATCTCCCAAATCAATTCGCGGCCAAACCGGGCAGAACTGTACGAGCACCTCTCCTAACATCCTCATGCCAACCAGCTCACGATCAACTAATGTCCATACGCACAACCTACACGACCTAAACCCCCATCGTTAAGCTGGCAGAAAAGACTGATACTTGACACAAAATAACCCACCCTAAGCACCATCCTAACTTAAGTCCCGCAGCACCATCATCCTACGAACAAAGACCTACAATCAAGCAAACTGTTCCATTTGTTCCATTTAGTCAATCCCTACCTGACCTAAAATTCAACCCAAACAGGCTGAAAAGTTGTATTCAGGGGTTTTTGGGGTCGCAGAACACGAATCTGAAGTTCGTTTTTCGATTCAGTTTTTCGTTAGCTCAGTATAAGCTTACATCTTAAGCTTAAAACTTAGCTTATTCTGAGCTAACGAAAAGTTGAATCGAAAAACGGACTTCAGATTCGTATTCTGCGACATCGCACACACAGAGTATACACATCACTTCAGACGAAAACTAGTCCTAGCAACACCTAGCGTCAATACATGGTGAGAAAGTATGTCCAGGCTCTAGCAGCCTCTCAAAAATCAGTAATTCCAGCAGTATGCAAGCGTTGGACATGACGGCCCGAATGGCCCGAGCGGCCCGAACGGCCCGAGCGGCCCGAGCGGCCCGACTCGGTTCGGGCTGACAGAAGCACTCGGTTCGGGCTCGGTTCGGGCCGCTGCATTTATTTCTCGGGCCGGGCCGGCCCGGGGCCGGCCCGAGCCCGAGCCCGAACCGAGCCCGAGGCCCGATTCACGGCCCGAGCACAACCCTAGCTGCAATACAGTTATGACTATATTCATTCGAAAGGTCTCATTGAGCTTCACATTTTTGCTTTTTAAAGTAAGTTTCTATCTTTGCTCTACCGTGAGATATAGCCGATTTTCTAGTTTTGGCGTCAAAAACTAGTCATTTTTGCAGAAATCAAATAATCCAACATTTCTTGAACTACGCAAGCCGTAAAATCAAACTAAGGGCGTCGATCTGAAGGTCTCACAGGGACAAATAATCCGACGCATGGTCGTCTTCCAGCTACTATCCTGTAGGCTGCTATCATAAGAAATGTAGTTTTTGCAAAAACACGACCAATTTTTTTCCAAAGATTGTGGAGCATTCACAATGCGAGCTGGGGGGCTGCTACTGAACAAATGTGTTCTGCACAAATATACCCAGGGACAATTTTTTAGTTGCTCCGATTGCTGCTTTCTAGCTATAGTAATCGCTTGACAAATTTGGAAAAAGTAGGTAAAATCCAGGTTATGCACACATTTCAGCTTATTTCTCTATAACGAAGAGTGATTTCACAATAAATAAAAAATCGTCCCCAGCTATTTGATGGAGGTATCGAATGATATAACCGATGTCTCGCGAAAAAATTTACTTGAGTCTGCAAAAATTCTGGAAAATTATACTTCTTCTAAAATGTGTTAAAAATATTTTAAAAAAGCAACGTTAGTTTCATGGCATGCATTAAAAAGAGAAAATGTCAAGCTACATTTTGATATAAAAATGGCTTCTTAACTCCAAATAATGAATGAGTTATAATGGTGCAAACTAAATGTGACCAAAGGGAATCACCACCTTAATAATATGAAAAATGAAAATTTTATGTTCTCAAAACAAGTCCTGAAATTTTTATGTTCTCACTACAACAACCTCTGATGATTATGAATTAGATTGATTTAAATTATGTAAAATTTTCAAAAACGCAAATTTGAAAAATCAAAAGTCGCATCAAAATTCAGTTTTGGTTAAAAACTGCATCAAAATCAAAACTCTTTCAACTAGAAAAAATCAAACTGAATCAAATCAATTCATTTTTCGGGTGCAGAAAATCGAACTGAATCAAATCTGATTGTTTTTCAGGGGCGAAAATCGAACTGAATCTAATCAAAACTTTTGAGGCCGCATCAATACAACTGTACTCAAGCTTGACTTCAAGACTTTTAACAATCCTGCTCTACCCTTTCTTGAAAAGGCCCTAAGATTACGAAGAGTGGGGTCTGCCCATTGTGTGCAGCAGTTTACCTGTGCTGCATGTACGTACGGTTCATGCAGTCATGATTTGAGGTGGCACTGCTGGTGCTACGGCTTGCTGCGTATCCGGGAATATGAACACTGGAGCTACAAGTCCCCAAAGTGGGGATGCAGATACTCTCCAGGGGTCACCTTTACCTGTCTATACCCTTTTCGAAATGAACAACAGCTGAATGGTTCACTGAACAACAGATTTCATTTGTTTCTAGAGCTTATATGTTTATTGATGAGCACCAAAAAGGATGCTTTTAACGAAAAAGCTTTGTCAAATTATGAAAGCAACACTTTCAGTTCTGATTTGCCGGTTGCCGCCGATTGGTGTTTGTGGGAAATATTGGCAACACTGAATTCAAAGCAAATCTGTTCAGCCTGTAAAATAGAACTCCCGAGCTGGTTAAATCTTACTAGATTTGCTTGAAATAATGATATGTCTAGCTTGAAGTTCGAAATAGTTTTTTGTTTGGTACTTGTGGCTGTGACCGCAAACGAACGATGCCCGAGAGAAACATTTCCGAAGGACTTCAGCGATGAACAAGCTGACTCGGAAAAATCGGTGAAATTTAAAAATCTGCCGTAAGTTGAAGTTATGCTGTACTAGTCTCAATTTACTGTTGGGAACAACTGATGACAAAGTGGCGGGAGAGCGACTAAAATAGGTGTGCCTCTGAGTTTGTTGGATTTTCATTTCTTTTCGATTCCTTCTATTTCCTTCTATTCTATTTTTAAAAATAGAGCCAAGCTGGTTGCAACAATTAACCACGCTCGCGAAAATCTCTGCACTACCCCCTTTCCCCGATTTTTGTGACACCCATCATAATTAGTTAATAAATTATCTCCCTGTTACCAGAGGAGCTTAGGAACGTCGTCCAAATCTAAACGGGATTTTGAACGGGAACCCGTTGAAAAATTCCCGTTGTAGACGGAATTTCTGACGGGGTTTGTTTTTATGAGGCTTAAGATTTTCCCTGTCAGTTAGTGTAAAGGTTTTTTCCTTGGCCAGGTTTTACTACTTACTGTCAGGCGCATTAACTGTGTAAAGCAAGCATATGTTGAAGTTACTTTGCAACTAAGCTCTATAAGAAGCTATAACAAGATTACCAGTTTTTATGAAATAACAAAAACTAGAAACCCCGTCAGACAACGGGGTTAAAACATGGTTTCAACGGGGTATTTTAATAAATTTTCCTGCGGGATTTTAGACGGGACCCCGTCTTTAGTTTGGACGACGTTCCTTAGCGTGCAGAGGATGAGTCAACTGTCAAGCTCATAATCTATAGAGAATGCCTGTTGTCATAAAGGTGCATTCATAAACGCATAGACGCGCATTTGACGCGCGTCGGCGTTTCAGATTGCAACATGCCGTTTTAACCGTTTGAAAATAATTGTAGCATATTCATTCATGCTCACGAACGCATGCAGACGCTAATACGCGCGTCTGCTTACGTCTGGAACTATGAGTGCGCCTTTATACATTATGTACTCTTGGTTTAGCAGCCATGCTTTGGCTCAATGAGAGGAGGCATGCGGATTCGCGGTGGGCAACATGTAAAACTACAAGGAATTAGCTTTGCCACCAGTTTAATGGCTAGAGAATACAACCAACTTAAAGCTTTAAACTTTCAGAACCAAAAAATTTCGAAAAATTGCTGGCCGCCGACTCAGGGCCTTTTCATGAAAGGGTAGAGTAGAGTAGAGTAGAGTTAAAATTACCTGTTTTAACTCGTTTTAACTCCGCTCAAGCTTGAGTTTTCCTCTTTTAACTCTTTCATGAAAAGGATCGAGTTAATTTTAACTCTACTCTACCCTTTCTTGAAAAGGCCCTCAGAAAATTTAAGTTTGGTGTAACCAACCCCGGAATTTCCAATTTCATGTGCACGTGTTGTATTCTGTAGGCCTCCAATTGTAACCACTAGAACCGGATGAATGATAGTTTGACTATCTTGCCGGACTAGTGCATTTAGCATAGCTTTTGTGCAGCTGAGGTATCAGGCAAACTAATACAGCAGTATTAACAATAGTGCATAATATATAGTGCAATTATGCACTCTTGGTATTGAGTTATGTCACTGCATACATTCAAATGAAGCCTTTCCACCCTATTGAACCAGATTTATAACTTAAGACTTTTGAGGAAAAAAAAACAGCAATTTGAAGGACCCCCAAGTCAAGTGCTCCTTCCAACCAGCAATACTACACAACTGAACGAAGTAC
>JASAND010012603.1:0-12156 GCA_030248195.1 Trissonchulus latispiculum
TATCAAAGTAAGAACAATAACTTGTCTTAACTCAGATCCCCGAATGGCGACAGAATTGGAACACCAAGACAAGAAGCAATTTCCTACAAATATAACATACACCAGTACGAAAATGCTCCTTGTAGTCGCATGTACATGTATGTAACATGCAATTATGAGCTATGATAGTCAAAATTTAAATGACTAAAGTCTGACCAAAAAATGTAGAAAGCGAAATTGTTTTCTTTATACCTCAAAAACGCTTCAAGATAACTACCATAAAGTATTTTCTGAACCGGACTGAACCGCAGCCACGAAAGCTTTATATCGTTGGAGTCACCTCAGATTGAACTTTATGATTATGCTATTTTTATTCACTTTTGCTAGAATCGCTATACCGAAATTTTGGGTCAAAAAGTGGTATTTTTCGAAAAAATCGACTTTCAAATTTTAAAATACCACATATCAGGTCAAAGGTGATGTCTAGGCGGTCCTGAAAATCTACCTAATAAAAAATTTTTCCACTGAGCGAGTAACGAGTAATAGCCAGTCAAAGTCTAAAAAGCGGCAAAGATCAAAGGATTCTGAAAATCGAAAAAATGGAATAACTCACGCAATTTTCAACCAAGGAAGTTGAAATTTGGTGTATAGGACTTTCAGGAAAAGGGAAAATTTTCCTGAAAAAATCGCGGCATTACCATGTACCAATCTTTCGGTACATATAAAAGCGGCGCCCTTTGAAATCGCACGGGAAATTTCAAAAAAATTTTCACGAAAAGAAAGATCTCATCAGTCCGGTTCAGAAAATATATATATACTTTATGGTACGTAGCTATCTTGAAGCGTTTTTGAGATATAAAGAAAACAATTCGACGGCTGAGTATGAAAAAGTCTCATCTGTTACTTTAAAATCTCGAGAAAAATGCGAAAAACTGTTTCTCCATATCATAAACGACGTAAGATGTTTTCAGTATGACCATAAGACTGCCCTATTCAATAGAAGACTATTCTGAAATTTCCGACTCTTGAAACCAAATCCTTCGAGCTGTAGGTGCCGGTAAGAGTTTTTCAATCAACTGAAAATTTACGTGTAATTTATGGAGTTAGGCCATTTTCCACAAAATTGTCTTGGCAAATTGCCACATACATAGGACATTTTAAGTAGATGAATTGCACGTCATGAGACATTTTCCGTCGCAGATTAAGATGAAATTAGAATAACACTGTCTTATAGAGATAGAACCTACTGCGATTACACGTAGTCACTATTTTTTGGCATTCACTGCGCTATAAAAGCGTCAGAAAGATGGGATCTTCTCACACAATGTGCGCTATGCCGAGACCTCCACATTGGAGTAATAAAAAGGATACGTCCGAGATGGGACTTTTTCACACTCAGCCGTCGAATTTCGCTTTCTACATTTTTTGGTCAGACTTTAGATTTAAAACGTCTAAAGGGAGGGTGAGAGTGGTGAGGATGGTTTGGTGGTCCGACAGTGTTGTCTGCTGTGCCTCCCATGTCGTGGACAGGGCGATGGCAGATTTGCAGATGGTGAGGTCAGGTGCTGTGGAGCCTTCCCGCGGGTTGGCACCCAAACGGGTGGGGCAGCCATTTTTTTAGTTACCACCACGTCTTCAGAAGCCAGCCATTCGTCAACCAAATCAGCGAGATCGTCGGGTTGGCTTTTGTTCTCCCACGTAGGGGAATGGGCGTTCAGATCCCCCCGATAATGCTGTTCCGGTCTGAGGGGAAGGCAGCTGGATCGAAATTTTGGGTCCACTGCTCTTCTGTCTGGCGCTGAATAGGAGACACGTAGACACTGGTCAGACTGTGTTCAGCTCCCTTCAGGTATATCCTGACCTCCACCGCATCCGTTGACTGGTCGGCCGCAACAGTCAGAGTTCTCGAGGTCCGAGAGTAGGTGCCAATATCCTTGATTAGGATACCGACTCCACCGCCCTTCATTCCGCCTCTGCCCCGAACGAGGCTGCCGCCAGTGCTGCAATTCTGCATTACGTATATTCTTTGAATGATGGCGCTGCGTCTCCCTGCAAGCGGGTTTCTTGCAGCTACGCAACGTCGATATTCTGGTCCGGAAAAGCTTTCTCAATCCATTCCTTCTTCGCCCTCATGCCCCAGCGTTCCACTGCCAGATTTTCAACTGCTTTCTGGCCAGCGGGTCCGGGTCTGGTAGAGGTCTGGCTGTGGGAGGGATGATACGTGTCGCAGCTGTACCAGCAGCTGCAGCGGCCTGTGAAATAGTAGCAGCCAGCAGGGGAATGGGAGGTGCAGCTGGGGAGGGAGGGGGCGGGAGACAATGCGCACACTTCCAGGAATACTGGTCGCAACCACGGAATGAGGACAGGCCGAAAAAGGCCTCAGATGCGCCCTGCCGCCACAGGCCGGGCATCGCCCACATTTCTTTCGGTTACAGATGGGATACGGCCAGGGTTTCGTTCTACATCGCCGGCGCACAGCAGTAGGACACCTCCCAGTATACCGGCTTAACAGGGTCTCCTGCCAAAAATCCGGCAGAAAGGTACCAAGATGGTCCAAAGGAGAGGCCTCCGGAATAGGAGTAGGAGTAGGACCACAAGGGGCCAGGTTACGAGAGCCTTTTGTTGGCCACTTCCCGGACAGGGAATCCCAAGGAAGGTTCCTGTCGCACCGCCACGGCAAGGCGCTTCTCCAGGTGCAGTATCTATGTGTTCATTAATTAGAGTCAGGTAAAAATCCAACGTCAATTTTCATATTTTGCCCCTTGTTTAAATTTCTATAACTGTGCTAACCTCGTTGAATTATGCGTGTATACAAATTGGTGCCTCATTGGTCCGTAGTAAACACATCGTGTCAATACCAATCCACTACGTAATTAAATTAGAAAATATATAAATGGGAATTTCAAATAATTCCTACCAGGGTGGATTCATCAGTATTGCTGTCCGATGAGTCACAGGATTTGACACGACGATGATTGAGATAGTTGACAGTCTTTGTTACGCTAATCGCATTTCCATCGATATCATATTTTACAGAACGAAATTCCCACGCAGACGGTGGCGGTCGTGACACTCGACCACTTCTAGTTTTCTAAAAAAGGGTGAGGTGAATATGAGTACGTACGTATACATAGTGCGTAAATTACGATTGTGAAATGTGGATTGATAACAGTAGGTTAGCAGAAAAAACTTTGTCCTGGCTTTTTCCTAGGCAAAAATTTCTGGGTCAGGGGAAGGGTCTGGGGGGGGTCCCCCCCCCCACAGGTCTGGGGGGGCCTCGGATTTCTGGGGGGGAAGAAAATTTTTAGAAAAATGTCTAAAAATAGCTATTTTCTGCTGCTGAGCTAAAAAATTCACTATTTTTAACTTTAAATTTAAGCTTAAAATAGCTCAAAAATGCTTAAAAATGGGTAAAAATCCGGTGAAGCCGGAAAAAATTTTCAAAATTTGCCCTAAAAACCCTGTTTTTCCGGGCACTTTAGGGTAGGGGGGGTTCTGGTGGGGGAAGGCCCGAATCCTGGGGGGGGGGCGAGAAAAGTCTGGGGGGAACGGATTTCTGGGGGGGGGGGGGCCCCCCCCCCCCGTAGGAAAAAGCCAGTTGTCTGTAGTCCGTATGACCAATATAATATCAACAAGTAACAAAATGCAAAATAAAGGAAGGAGGATAATAATGTGTGTTGGCAACAAACTGCATAATTTTTAGCTATTGAAAAAATGGCGGGAGTAAAAAATTGCTATTTTTAAACGTTTTTCGAAAAAATTCTTGACTTTCTGACCCCCCCCCGAGACTTTTGCTTGCCTCCCGGGATTTTTTGGAGGCCCAACTTTTTGCCAAAAATAGGCAAATTTTCAAAAATTTACGGCGTCGCCGAGGATTTTTTCGTAAAAATGGCTATTTTTAGCATAAATCCTGGCATGATTGAGAACTTTTGGCTTTCCACATATACGCTACGCCAAAAAAATACCAATTTTTTGCTCATTTTTGATAAAATCTTCCTCATCCTTCTCCCAAAATTTCTCCCCCCCCCCCCCCCCCCGGAAGCCCGTCCTCCGAAAAAAAAACCCTAAAAATACCCTGCCCAGAGGCCAGAAATCTGTACCCACTCCAGACTTGGGGGATCCCAAACCATTCCCCCCCTCCAGAAATTTTTGCCAGGAAAAATAGAGGTAAAGGAAAGTTGCACCCGCTGAAATAATATAAAAATAGGACATTAAAAGTACGTAAGTATATATAATGGAATAAAATCGTGTTTATATTTATTAACAATTACACGTGAGAACCCAATTGACAAAAGTGACAGAACACCGAGCCCTGTACAGGCAAATACCACAAAAACTGAAATATAGGTATAATAAATAAAAGTGCGCAATAAAGTGAAGCATTTTTAATTGAATAAAATGAAATATAATTAATATATATACCAAAACGGTTCAGTACAAACAAACAGAAACATTAGTGCTGGAGAAGGGAGTAATGGATGGGATCATTGTAATAAGTAATTAAGGACAGATTATCATAAAGTTTTTCGGCCCTAATCCCTCAGAGGCCCTGACCAATCCTGAAAATTAAATTTCGCTATTTTATTTATAAGCCAGGGCGGGATTAGGACCTTTATACTCATAGGTAGCAGTATAAAGCAGTAATAATTGCAGCATAATCGAAAGCATCAATCGGGGCAACTAAAAAAGGGTCACTGGGTATTTTTGTGGAAAACACGTCTAGTAAGTGGCAACGCTCTAGCTTGCATAGTAAATGCTCCACAATCGCTAGAAAAAATTTCGTCATGTTTTATGATTGCTATATGATTTATGGCTTGCGTAGCTCAAGAAATGGCATATACATTGCAACGATGGCAAGCTTTCAACGCCAAAATAAGAAAATCAGCTATATCTCACGATAGAAAAAAGCTAGAAAGGTGCTTCAAAAGCAAAAATGTATATAGAACTCAAGAACATCATTCGAATGAATATAATCGTAACTACGCAGCTACTGTCTAATTATCAAAAATCAGCAAAAACTACCCTGAACGGATACCTCAAAATTTTGAAGAGGGATTGCGAAAAAAGGTGTTAAGAATGCTAAAAGAACTTAATTTGGAAAGTTTCATCAAATTTCATCTTGATTTAAACCGTCAAACAATTTATAATACGTGCCCAAAAGGAATCACATCAAAAACAAACCCAAATTATATAAGACATGGCAGTATGTGTAATTATAAACAAACTATGAACTGTCGATACATACCTGTAAACCGTGAGACATGACTTCAACAGCTGCCCAATATGCGGCCAGGATACCCTTTACGAAAGATGTATATTTCTAAAGAATATATAAGGAGAAAACTTATATAAATAATATATATACGTGCTGGAGTTTTTTACTGGGGAGGAGGGTGAGGAGGCGCCCCCCCCCCACTCTTTCTCCTCCCACTAGTGATGTGCGCCGGAGCTCCGCTCCGACGGAGCTCCGGAGCGGAGCTCCGATTTTCGGTGCTCCGGAGCGGGCTTCTGCTCCGGAGCTCCGGGTACCCGGAGCAGCCTTTTTCAAGCTTTGAAGCCTGTCTGTTGTTCATAAGTTGGGCAATGAAGCAATATTTGAACACTTTTAACCATACATGGGCAAGGTCAAATGGGTTAGCCTACACCAGATTTTTGTCGTGCGTGGGTCCTTTAATGTTTGTGGGGGGGGGCTTCCAATGAAAATTTGCTTCGACCACGTTTTTTATAAAGGGTACGCGCACGCACGCAGAATTTGTTATTCATTTATTTATTGTTTAATTACAGACAGAAGAATTCATTCAAATACATTACAAGCAAATTCAATTTGATGAACAAACACATTACACAAACACACGCTTTCGGAAGGCAAAAATCTTTAAAGTTCAAATTACATCCATCTGCAACAGGGTTCGTGAAAATCGGATCTGTGCCAATTTTATGTATTTTTGTTTTCGTGTCGTGTGTATTTTAAAATTTTATAAAAGCAATAAAATTTTACTACGTGAGATTACAAAAATAGCTTCTCAAGGCAATAAACGCTATAAACGCACTAAACGTCGAATTAATGCATTTTACTGCTTTTTAATAAGGTTAAGAATTTAATTTACTTTAATAATTTTACTTTGGGTGCTCATTTAATTATAGTGCAAAAGCATGAATAGCGAACGAAAAACAGATAAGCAGGCGGTCTGGGGGGCGCAGGCCCCCAGCAGTTGAAGAAAATTTTAAGTTTAGGAGTAAATTTGCTCTTAAAACATTGTATTCTTTTCCTTGAGCAGTTAAGAAAATTTTATATTCAAGTGAGTACATATATAGTTGGTTCTGGGCTTTTTTTAGAAATTCTTCTTTTTTGTATTTTGACAGCGCGCGTTCTGCATCTGCGTGGGTGTTTTGACAGCACACGTCCTGCGTCTGCGTGGGTATTTTAACAGCGCGCGTTCTGCATCTGCGTGGGTAATTTGACAGCGCGCGCCCTGCGTCTGCGTGGGTATTTTGACAGAGCGCGTCCTGCGTCTGCGTGGGTATTTTGACAGCGCGCGTCCTGCGTCTGCGTGGGTATTTTGACCAGGGTTTTTTTTTCAAAATTTTACCTGTGCTTTTTAGTGTGTTTTTTTAAGAAAATGTGTGTTTTTTAAAAAAATCTGTGTTTTTCCTAAAATTCGCTTTTCGCAGTATTAACACGTTTTTAACGATTTTTACAGCATTTTAAACTATATTTTGCATTTTTCGCGTGTTACAGAAGAAGTTACAAAGCATATATTGCATGCTCAGTCTTCATAAACGATATTTCAATGTTCTGAACGTTAAATATTTGCATTGATGACGTCTTTCTTGCGCTACAATGGGGGGTCTGGGGGGCGGAGCCCCCCAGACGCTGAGAATTTTTTGAAAATTGTGAAAATTTTGGTCTGAAATCCTTCAAATCTTTTACTTTTCGACAGTTTATTTTATTCCAGTCATTTCCAGAATTTGGAAACGTAATTTCATAGAATAATTTGCCTATACAGTCCCTAATGACACCGTTGCTTAGAATAATGAAGACTACACAATAACTAATGCCCAGACGAAAACAAACAGAGGTAAAAACATAGATATATAGCGGATATATATTTGCGCCGAAGGCGCAAAATTTTTTGGAAAAACTTAAAAATTAGGCTTAAAATTAATAAAAATTCGCTCCTTCAGATGAAAATGTGAGTGTGCTTTTTAGTGTGTTTTTTTAAAATTTTGTGTGTTTTTTTAAAAAAAAGTGTGCGAAAACACAATAAAAAACACAAAAAAAACAGTGATTTTGACAGCGCGCGTCCTGCGTCTGCGTGGGTATTTTGACAGCGCGCGTCCTGCGTCTGCGTGGGTATTTTAACAGCACACGTCCTGCGTCTGCGTGGGTATTTTGACAGCGCGTGTCCTGCGTCTGCGTGGGTATTTTAACAGCGCGCGTTCTG
This sequence comes from Trissonchulus latispiculum, assembly GCA_030248195.1. Classification (NCBI taxonomy): domain Eukaryota; kingdom Metazoa; phylum Nematoda; class Enoplea; order Enoplida; family Ironidae; genus Trissonchulus; species Trissonchulus latispiculum. The sequence continues at coordinate 7,425 of JASAND010012603.1, forward strand.
CATCTGCGTGGGTATTTTAACAGCGCGCGTGCTGCATCTGCGTGGGTATTTTGACAGCACACGTCCTGCGTCTGCGTGGGTATTTTGACAGCGCGCGTCCTGCGTCTGCGTGGGTATTTTAACAGCGCGCGTTCTGCATCTGCGTGGGTATTTTGACAGCGCGCGTCCTGCGTCTGCGTGGGTATTTTGACAGCGCGTGTCCTGCGTCGGCGTGGGTATTTTGACAGCGCGCGTCCTGCGTCTGCGTGGGTATTTTGACAGAGCGTGTCCTGCGTCTGCATGGGTATTTTGACAGCGCGTGTCCTGCGTCTGCGTGGGTATTTTGACAGCGCGTGTCCTGCGTCTGCGTGGGTATTTTGACAGCGCGCGTCCTGCGTCTGCGTGGGTATTTTGACAGCGCGTGTCCTGCGTCTGCGTGGGTATTTTAACAGCGCGCGTTCTGCATCTGCGTGGGTATTTTGACAGCGCGCGTCCTGCGTCTGCGTGGGTATTTTGACAGCGCGTGTCCTATGTCGGCGTGGGTATTTTGACAGCGCGGGTCCTGCGTCTGCGTGGGTATTTTGACAGCGCGTGTCCTATGTCGGCGTGGGTATTTTGACAGCGCGCGTCCTGCGTCTGCGTGGGTATTTTGACAGCGCGTGTCCTGCGTCTGCATGGGTATTTTGACAGCGCGTGTCCTGCGTCTGCGTGGGTATTTTGACAGCGCGGGTCCTGCGTCTGCATGGGTATTTTGACAGCGCGCGTCCTGCGTCTGCAAGGGTATTTTGACAGCGCGTGTCCTCTGTCGGCGTGGGTATTTTAACAGCGCGCGTTCTGCATCTGCGTGGGTATTTTGACAGCGCGCGTCCTGCGTCTGCGTGGGTATTTTGACAGCGCGTGTCCTGGGTCTGCGTGGGTATTTTGACAGCGCGCGACCTGCGTCTGCGTGGGTATTTTGACAGCGCGTGTCCTGCGTCTGCATGGGTATTTTGACAGCGCGTGTCCTGCGTCTGCATGGGTATTTTGACAGCGCGTGTCCTGCGTCTGCGTGGGTATTTTGACAGCGCGTGTCCTGCGTCTGCGTGGGTATTTTGACAGCGCGCGTCCTGCGTCTGCAAGGGTATTTTGACAGCGCGTGCCCTGCATCTGCGTGGGTATTTCGACGACGCGCTCCGTGCTCCTTTATCTGCGCGAGTCTTTCGACGGGCGCGCGTCGCGCGCCTTGCCTCTGCGTGGGTCCTTCTTGTTTCCTTGCGTGGGTGCGTGGGTCCAGCCTACACCGGTGTAGGCGTGGTGTAGGCGTTGCCCCTGCGTGCTTTTAACGATTTCTTGCTGTAGTCTCACGGACAGTGCGTAAGAACTGTAATTAATTAGTGCCCATATTATTTTTAATTTTTCTATTCTCTCAAGACTGCTGTATGATTAGTTTTCTGGAGACAACTTTTCCACCTTGTCCAGATTATAAAATTGAAATACATAATTCTAAACCTAAGAATATGACCTAAGAATGGTTTTCATAAAAGTTTTTAATTAATTGCAATTAATTAACCCATCAATTATTCCATCTTCCGATAAAGTCTATTCTTCTACGTAATTTTCAATGCCTACAAATGTTATCTTTGCTTTCTTCTCACCCATCTTTTCGAACATTTCTCTGATTGAATTTTTCGTTCAAATTTTTTATGATTATACATACTTTATTGAAAGCTAAGCAGTGGATAAAAGCAGATCTGGTCCACATTGCTGAATTTGCAATAATTCATTATGGATTTGAAAAATTTAATTTTTGACGAAATTTTCTTCGAATTGTATGAAGTCCTAATCTTATAAAACTTAAACTTAGCTAGCAAATCTTGAAATAGTGAAACATTAGAACTAAATGGCAGTGCAAACTGCAAACTAATACATGCTTTTATACGAACGCAACGGAACGCATAATCAAACCTCCATATATTCTGTGGAAAATTGTCAAAGTCTGAACTCATTTCAGATCAAAAAGATAGCTTAGCAAATAAAACAAATGTGTATAGCAAAGGCATCAGATTCTGAACATAAAAATGTGAAGCGATAGAAGTAAGCAGTGAGTAGACTTGCTTTTCATTGCAAAAATAATTTTCTTATTTAAAATAAAATTTTTACATTTTTAACCTCCACAGACGTCGGAGCTCCGCGGAGCTCCGGAGCTCCGGTGCTCCGACAGCCCGCTCCGGCCGGAGCTCCGGAGCGGGCAAATGTTTCAGCGCACATCACCACCTCCCACTTTTTTGGGCTTTCTCCCCCCACTCACCCTAAGGTGCTCAGAAATTGCCAAATGTTTGGGATTTTTGGTCAAAATTTTCAAAAAGTTTCCGGCTTCTCCGGAAATTTTTGGTAAAAACGCCTATAATCTGGCTTACTTCTACTGGGGTGCCCCATTCGGCGACCTCCCCCCCCCCCCCATTCGAGGAGCCCCCCCATAAATTCCGACCTCCCCCCCCATAACCCCAAAAATTGCCATTTTTTACCATTTTTAGCCAAAATTTTCAAAACATTTTCCGGCTTCGCCGGATTTTTACCTAAATTTCCACTATTTTAGCTTAAAAAACACCCAAAATTATATAGTTATTTTTTAGCGATTTTTAGCATTTTTTACGCAAAAAAACCTAAAAATTTGTCAAAAAAATGCCCCCATATTCGGTAAGCCCCCGCCATCGATGGGGGGGGGGGTTCGTCGAGCCCCCCTCCCATAAATTTTGGCCTAGAAGTAAGCCAGCTTTTGGTGCCAAAACGTAATTTTCTAGCACTTTTAAGCTTAGTTATAGCAATATACCTATGTAGAAAACAGGCCTTTTATACTGTATTTTTGACATTTCAGCCCATTTTACCTTCCCCCCACTTTTGGACCTCCCCCCCACTAGTGGGGGGGCGTCCCCCAACTTATTTTTGCCTAAAAAACTCAGTATATACGTATAGTGCCAGTGCGGCCCAATTTCGATATACGTATATACATATATATTAGATGCACGCCCCGTCCCATAAAGAGATTTGCATACTGGGCATTTTCCAAGCGATAAAAAGGGGTGGTGCAGTCGCAGTGGTGGGAAAAAGCATAGTTTCCCTGGAACTTAGGGTCTCGGGGAGGGGGGTAAATCTTGGGATTTTCAGGGTATTTTTTAGGGATTTTTTCGGGGGGGGGGGCCTCGGGGGGGGGGAATTTTCGGGGGGGAAGATTTTTTGCAAAAACGAGCCAAAAAATGGTATTTTTTGGCGTATTTTACACAGTGACACGCAAAAAGTTATCAAAAATGCCAAGATTTATATAAGCTAAAAATAGCTATGTTTACGAAAAAATCTCGGCGAAGCCGGAAAATTTTTGAAATTTGGCCGATTTTTGACAAAAATTTGAGCCTCCAAAAAATCCCGGGGGGTGAAGCAAAAATCCCGGGAGGGGCGATTCCGGGGGGGAAGGCATTTTCGGGGGGGAGGTCAATTTCGGGGGAGGGCCCCCCGCCTCCCCCCTATAAAAACACCCTGGATTTTGGTGGTCGACCCCCGAAATGTGATGGGGGTACCCCCCATAGGTGTAACGGGGATTTGGGTTGGGTAGCCCCACCCCCGGAATTTTGGGGTGCCCCCTTTTTAGACCCCCCCCTTCCCCCCAAACCTCCCCCAAAAATTTTTTTCTATTTTTATGCCAAAAATAGCATTGTCAGCCATTGCTAATGCTGAAAAACATGAAATCATTAAGTATATAATTTTAACACTACACAGTGTTAACTCGAAAACTTGATAGCCAACACGTTTCTGAGTCCAGACAATAAGGTCAATATTGAGTCTAGAAGTTCATGAAAGCGTTATAAACGTGTATTTCTCGTGATAATAAACACGTTAAGCCAAAAATTTGGACCTTTTTTAAAATTTTGCCAAATTTACCCTAAAAATGATCCATTTTTGGCCCAGTTTTCGCGATTTCGGCGCGACTACCCCCCCCCGCACCCAGGATTTTGAAAAGGGGGGGTCCAAGGTAAAACGCAACGGGGGTCTGGGGGCGGAGCCCCCCAGAAGTTGAAGAAGTTTTGCATTTTTGCCAAAAAACAGTATATATATACATTGGACGTTTATTTCTTGCAAAAAGTGAATTATCGCGCCGAAGGCGCGAAAGTGTTTTAAAAATAGCTGTTTTTGCCATAAAAATGGCAAAAAATTTTCCATTTTGTCATCCAAAAAGGGGGGGTCTAGACCCCTTGAACCCCCCTCCTGGGTGCGGCCTTGCCACCCCGGGGGGCCGCCAAAAATTTCTGGGGGGGGGGGTTTGGAAAAATGGCTGGGGGTGTTCCCCCCAAACCCCCCAATTACACCTATGCACGGGGGTTACTTTGCTGGGAGGGGGGGGGGGCGCCCCCGACTTTTTGGGTCCCCCCCCCCTCTCGAGCACCTGCCCCCCCCACTCGGCCTCCCCCCCACTTTTTTGGGCTCCCCCCCCCCACTCACCCTAAGGTGCCCAAACATTGCCAAATTTTTAGGTTTTTTGGTCAAAATTTTTCCGGCTTCGTCGGAAATTTTTGATCAAAAATCGCCTTTATTGGTGCTAAAACTTGATTTTTGAGCACTTTTAAGCATAGTTATATATAGCAGTGTATGTGAAAAACAGGCTATTTATACATCATGTTTTGCATTTTTGGCCCATTTTATTCCCCCCCCCCAACTTTTCGACCTCCCCCACTTATTTTTGCCCGAAATAAACCCAGATGAGTACGTAACTGAACGAAGTACA